>JARHVA010002370.1:1990000-2072500 GCA_037957365.1 Torreya grandis
TATAACCAATTTAATATCTTATAATTCAAGGTTCTAGGAAAAAAAGTTAAGCATAATCGAAGGAGTATCATCACAATCATTTATAGAAGTCAAAGTTATGTAAAGGTGAATTTGAGGATCCCCATAACCATTGAATAATAAAAATATCAAAATGAAAAATTCATACCAAAATTGCATATCTAATTTGAATTTTTAATAGGATCCATTCATTCTATGTTGTGTTTAATTTTATCCTTGAATCTTTATTGTTCTAATTATAAAGTATGCATTCACCATTGTAATTCACCTATAATATTCTCATAGAGGATAACTTAGGAATGTGTATGTTTATGTGATTAATGAGATAATTTATATAATAAATCATATCATTTATGGTAGGTAAACATATATTATTTTTACATATTTTGAATTTACTGATCTAAATAAGTAATCATACCATTTATGGTAGGTGTCTAATTCAAATTTTATTATCCATATCTAAATTAAGAAAATATTAATACAATAATAGATTATTACTAATCTATTATAAAATATTTTTTATATTAATTACCTAAAATATTTTTTACTTATCATTCTTAGATTATGTTCTAGTATGCAACAATGTATAGTCAACAATTAGGATATGCAAGGGCTCTATGTTGATGAAATAAGGTAATAATTTGAAAAAATTGATAACATGAGTTCAATATTACTTAGTTTTATATGGGAAATACATTTTCCTATGATATAACATATTATTTTAGAATACCTATGCCAATCCATGATATTTTGGATTATTTCACATGTCTATAACTGGCTCTTGTGTATTTGTATATCTTTAGACGTACATGAATAACAATGTTTTCCTTATTTTTGCCTCAAACCCATAGATTTCACTCTTAATATTATGGTAACTTGTAAAAAAAATGGGTTTATATGACCTCAATCTGCCTCCACTAAGTGGATAAACACTATCTATGTTATATTACTCTAAAAAGAGCTCAAACTATATATAGATCTTCCACTGAGTTGTGTGTGTGCAACTAGTGTAATACTAACATGTTGGGTTATCTTGTGTATGGATTTTAACACTTTAAAACTTGTTATTTTGAAATTTAAATGATATTTATGCTTGTATTAGTATTTTATACTTTGAGGGATTTTAGATATGAAATATCAAAGCTAGTTTATTTCAATGTGCAAATAAATAACATGTGTTTTAGTAAGTGCTACATAGGAATAAGATTAGGATTGATATGCTTATATATAAATATTTATTTAATTTCCATCTGAAAAAACATGAAAAATGTGCATTCCAAACCAAATTAAGGAATTTAATATATGAAAATATACATTAAAGGTTGTGTGGATGAGTCTAGCCAAGAGAGATAACTCCAAAAACCAGATCCATCTAACTATGGTTGGAGGTGTCTGAAAACTAGAGACTAGTTTTTTATTCATGGGATAAAATAATTAAGATAATAATATTTCTGCCTATAGAATATGGATATCATGTGTCTTAATAACAAAAAATTTAGGACGTAAATCCCATATATAAGTGAATAGTTAGGATAATTTGTGAGCAATAGTTATTTTTATACACACAAGTAATCTATAATAATTTTGGGTCAAAATATACATTTTAATGTGTAAAATACCAAATATGAGTGTATAATACCTCCTTCACTTCATTTTTGGAATTTAATTTCAAGATTAAAATAATTAAGGGAGATAATTAAGTATAACTTTTTTGGGTGTGTTTAGGGTGGTGTTGAATGTTAAGCCTTGATCTACGAAAAACCTATAATAAAACATTTAAAAATAAATTTTATATTATGATATAAAATATTAAATAAAAATTTGAAAATATTATAAACTTAAATAACAAGGAGTGAATACACCTATATGCACACAAATTAGGTTTACTTTTAAAGATAGTGGATAATGGGGTGATGATGCCCCACGGAGATGTCATTGGTTGATATAAATATTTATCAACATTTATTAGTAGAGTAGTAATTATAAGATAATTCATGCAAAACATCAACCACAGTATTCATAATAGTTTCTATATTTGGAATCCATAATAGGTTCTAATAAAATATAGATAAAACTTAAATATCTAAGAATATAAGTTTTTTGAATCATCCATTGTAGATGGATTTACAATTTAATTTAAATATCTTATTTTATCTGTGTATAACTTGAGTAAAAAAAATTAGAATGTCTCACATATACCCTACACATTCCCAAATATGCTAATCTATGTAGTTAGAATCATATAACCTTGACCAAAATATCATAATATCTATGAAATGTCAACATATTCATGAATATGACCCTAATCTAATAACTTGTGTAAATTTAGTCATATAATTTGTGTAATAATTCATAGAATATGTGAAGTATGAATATAATATTATATAATATTTAGTATATTTCTTTCATATGCCCTAAATATGTACCAAATATGTCATAATATAAGTCAATCATGTAATAATATAAGAAAATTTATGATAATTTGAAGTAATTTGTTCCCAAAATATAAATTTTCTATGCCTAAATTTTGAAATTTTTGTGTAAAGGACATAATAGCTATGATAGGCCCACTATGTATGTCCCCTTTTTTTGGTATGGTAATTTGCTTGAAAATTACGCATTTCAAAATAAAAGAGTTGTACACATCATTTATATGGAAAAATATGTAATCATATGCATGATGTGCTAACATGATTAGATTATTTCATCATAGAAATATTAGATCATATAAAAATCTATGAAACATGTATTATAAGACATACAAGTGTAATTTATAAATAGATAAAGTAGTGAGAAATGTAATGATATAGTCAACATAACATTGAGCATATAAAAACCAAATAATAATTATGCATACAATACATGATATGTATCATGCCGCCACACATAAGTAGAATAATGTTTCATATGGATCATAACATCACAATCTCAAGAAATAATAATATATGTATTTACATATATAAAACATAGTCACATGTTGTTTCCTAGCCATAACACACAAAACCAAAGAAAAACATATGATAATAGACAATTGTTGGAAATAAACACAAAAATAAATAAATATTATATGAAATTGTTATAATTAAATTCAAACCAAGTGTAGTTATAATTAACCTTAAATAGTGTTCTAATGTTTAAAAAAATACTATTTCAACATACAAAATACACACACAAGGTAAAATACATAAATACATACATATATATCTGTGTGTGTGTGTGTGTGTGTGTGTGTGTGTGTGTGTGTGTGTGTGTGTGTGTGTGTGTGTGTGTCTAGACACACACACACATAAATGGTTACAAACATATATATCCATAAATTCTCCTTTCAAAAGTTGTGGTTATTATTGTTTTATACTTTGTTCCACTAGTTTTTTGTTGTTATTATTCTATGGGTGTTTTTTAACACTCTTTTTATTAAATTTATTCTTCTATTATTTTCTAACTTGTCCAAACTGATGTTGTCATTACATTCTCTCATTATTTTTCATTAGTTTTATTCTCCATAAAAAATAGTCATAAAAAACCTTTGCTACTTGACTCTAAACAGATGTAAGTTCAAAATTCAAAATGTTGCACTTTTAGTTCAACTTTAAATCATCATTAAAGTGGTATATTTAACACTTCAATTTATGTTATATCAATCCAAAAAGATTTCAAAAAATTTAGTGTTAGTTGAAATTAATTCAAAGAGTTCAATATTGTATTTTAACACTCCCTTTTAATATTGAGGTTGTTACCATGTTATAGTAAACCGTTATTCACCTATAATGATATTATAGTGTTCCTTATGTTAGTCTAGAGTTGGCTATGTGAGTATATCACTAGTTACGTATGTTCTAATGTTGTTTGTGTGAGTTTATCACTACTTTTGTATAGTCTAATGTTGGTTGTGTGAGTCAGTTTATGCATGTTTATAGTATGAAATTACATGAATAAACACTCTGGGGCTTGTGCTTCTTCATTTAAGACACCTAAATTGTCTCTTATATATTTAAAACTTTATTTTGATAATGCCTTAGTGAAAATATCAACAAGATACTATTCTAAGTTATAAAACTTAAGTTCAATATCTCCACTTTCAACTAATTCTCTTATCAGATTATACATGATTGCTATGTGATTGCTTATTCCATGTAAAACTGGATTCTTTGATAGAGATATGGAAGAAAAGTTATCACAATATTTTTTTCTCCTTTTTTCTCATCATGCAAATCTAATATGGTTATTTTCATCTATATATCTTGACATGATATTTACTTTTTGTTATGTGCTCAAATTTATCTATGGAAGTAAAATAATCAATTTATTATTTGAAAACCATGAAATGGATCCTGACCCAATATTGAAAACTTATCTAGATTTTATCTTTGTATCATCAAGACTACCTACCCAATATCTATTAGTATATCTAACTAACTAAAAACAAATTACAATAGTATAAAAAAAATCACTGCTTCTTATGGCATTTACATATCTTAGGATCATTTTTCCTACTTTACAATGTGTCTCTTTTGGAGTCTCCATAAATATTGAGATCAAAATAATTTCATACACAATATTAGGTCTTGTGACTTTAAAATGCATTAAGCTTCCTTCCAAGATATTGTAAAATGTTAGATCCACATTGTTATTACAATATTCTTTGTGTAATTTTATACCTATAGTTATTGGTTTTGATGCTTTATTAAACATTATAAATATATCTAAAATTTTATTTGCATACTTGGATTGAGATACAAAAATAAAACCATAAATTTTTTTAACCTTAATGTCAAGGAAATACACCAACATCCATAAATTAGCCATCTCAATTTTTTTGTTCATTGTTGATTTCAAATCCTCGATGGACTGAATTTCATTTATAGTAAATATTAAGTCATCTAAATATAAGATAACAATAAAAAATTAACCTTCATTTATTTCCTTGATGTAGAGATTTGGTTCATTGTCACTTTTAACAAATCCATTGCTCAAAAAATATGAGTCTATGTGGTTTTATCACACCCATGGTGCTTTCTTGAACCCATGAAGTGATTTCTTTAGCTTGTACACCTTGTTATCATGCCATAGAATCTCATAACTAGGTCATTATACCATATACAGTTATTATTATAATAATCCATTTAGTAATGTTGATTTGACATCCATCTAATGAAGCTTCCACTTATTTTTGGCTACTATTTATATGATATTTCTCATTAATTCCATCCTTGATATAGGAAAAAGTGTTTCATTTTAATCACATCTAAGTCACTACTTGTTCACTTTTAAAACTAATATTTATTTGTGTCTTTCAATCTTTCATTCTATAGTGATTTTGGTTTTATAAATCCACTTGAGACCAATTAATTTATTTCCTTTTGAAAGGTTCACTAACTCCCATGTCTAATTTTTCTCAATTACATGCAATTTATCATCCATTAATTCAAACCATTTATTATCCTTAATTTCATAGTCAAATTAAATAGGATAAATTATTTAAATCATCTATGCATTGAATGAAACATTAATTTTTTGATAGTGAATCATTTTTCATGAGATCTCACACATATGAATGTATTAGATCAAGTGTGTTGTTTGGTCCAAGATCTCCTTCCTAGCTACACCTATTAGATTAGATGCACTAAGAGATCATGGGGAACAATTAGGGGACTTGCATCCTTTCATTTTAGGGTTTTTTTTGAGATAATATAGGAGAAAAGATTAAGGTATGGGTATCTATTAGATATACTAATTTTAATAGATCTCCAAGAGATGCAATGATACCACCAAAAGTCCAATACCAATTTTCTCACCAACTTAAATAAATTATACACTTATAGCTAGCCTATTGTAATATGTTAGATTTAAGAGATATACTTTGATTCACTTCACCATTTATAAAATAATCTAAATTTTACTTGTTCATAAATAAACAACAAAAGAGGGAGGGTAAGTAAAAAAGAAATGGTTTTAATTAAATGGGAAACACATATTCTTCCAGGACCAAAACATGTTTAGCTATAGTTTTGCCATTGAAATCCAAGTTTCATGATGGTCTAAGTACTAAGGAGCCTTGAGGAGAGGTATGATGTGGGTTACATCCTAACAATTATCACAAGATTTCTTTAGATACTAATGATCAATAAATGAGATTGAAAACATGAAAGTTGAAAAATGAATTGTGTATGAGTGTATTTTATATAGTTTCTTACACATGCAGTGTGGGGAGTACATGCCTCTTTTGTCTCTGTGGTACTATGAATGGTTGAGGGGTTGGCCACATGGTACTTCATAGATATATTTGACTAAATAGTCATTATGAAACAAGACAAATATATATATATATAATTATTTGGAGTCCACTTTTATTTTATTTTACTTAATCACACAAATTTAAATAAGTCTCATAGTTAGATTCCTTAATATTGTGACACTAATCCATTTATCGTTCAATCGGGATCTATGGATCTTATCTTTATCTCATGGACCAAAATTGATCTAAATTCCAAGGCATCCTTAAAATTATAGATATGTCTTTGCATTAATCTTGGGATCCATATTCATGCCTTTTGTTTTCTTTATCTAGATAAAAATATGTGGCACCATTTTTCTAATTTTTACCCCTTAGTCATTTATCGAGTCATACACTTTTCTATGTGTCTAGTTTTCATGCATCTATGGCTTGTTTTATTTGTATTTGGAATTTTAATTATGTATTATTTATTCACAACTATATACTTTTCATATCCCCACTCTTTTTTTGGGTTTTAACTTAGCTCTTATAATCATAGGCCCCCTTAGTAGTGAGTGAACAATATGCCTACACGTGGCTTGATCCTGTTGATATGCAGGATCAAGAGATCCATATAATATTTTGTTTAGTCTAAAAGATACAAGTTAGAGGGATGTTATCATGTGTATGGTCCTCACTTTTATGGGTTCTTAGAGAACTTCTAGGCTTCAGCCACTACCTACAAGATCTAGATGAGTGAGATCCTTCCATAAGGAATGGTCTCATTTATTTGAGTGACTAAGGACTTTAAAACTTATACCAATTCAATATTTTCCTTAGAAGAATTATATGATGACATGTGGATCAATATAATTAATCTAGGGGATCATGGGATTGACATTATAGTTTTTATTTATACAATATTTAGATGGATGGGATTCTACCACATGGATGAATCTCACTTGTTCGGGGGGTCACATCCCTTTGAATACACATATCTAACTATATGATATGGATGAGTAGTATGTTACCATGTGGATGACCTTCATTTGTCTATACACTCACTATCCTTTGGATTATATGTCTTATCTCATTTTTTTTGGATGATCGAGATCATATAAGGTGGCATAATCTATTTCATCTAGATGATTAGGGAACCTTTGGACATTAGGAAATTCCTAAAAGATATAGATGAGTAGGATCATCCCATGTGGCATGATACTTATATCTAGAGGGTCTTTGATCTTTGGGACTTGGGGATTGATCTTGTTAGTAATGAATGATTGGGATCCTTTCAAGTGGAATGATTCCATTAATCTATATGTTTAATGGCTCCATACCTTAGAATTTTGAGTTGAAATAAGTGATTAATTAAGATTAAGACACACATCCAAATCCTTTGAAAATGGGGGCTCAGGGAAGAAAATACTTAGTCATATTAAAAACTCCTTTCTATGGAATCTAGGTGATGACACATGGAATAATCCTTGGTCCCAAGGAATTATCTATTATAATTTAAACTTAGGGACTTATCCATTAAATTTTTAACTATATTTCCACTCTTAAAAATGATGGTTGCTTCAATTTTAATAGAGATGTGTGATGATGATCTATGTGAGGAAATTTCAACAAAATGACTAACTATGAAAAGTTACTCATACTACAAGGGGATGTTTTTTAGCTAGACAAAGTATGTTTTATAAAGGTGGCCTTGTGGAGTTATAGAACTCCTATAAATAAAAAATAACCTTGGGCAATAAAAATAATTTAGCCTAGTTATTATAGAAAATCAAAATCCAAATATGAATGTCATATTACTAAAAGACACATAGATGAGTATAATAACTTTAATAGACATGTTAATTTAGACCTTTAAACCAAGGTATTGATCAAATTATTAGATAAACTATGGGAACACTTGACCAACTTAGGATTAGATCAAGACATAATATTAAATAAGAGACTCAAACCTAAACTAGTGACTTTCATCTTAGACCTGGAATTATTCATTCTAAAATAATAATTAAACATGGAAATTGACCTAAACATGGAAATTCTAAGGTAAAATAGGGTCCTCATTTGATAAAATTAAAATGGGGCATGTTGGTCATAACAAATGGTGACTACTATAGGTTAAACCTCAACATTTAGAATCCAAAATATAGGCATCCATTATTAAACTATGAGATAAGCAACCAAATATCCATTTAGATGAACTAATAGTAAAGAGAGTGCTCAATTTTGCTTCAAAAACAAACATACTAGGACATAATTCCTTCAAAAGATCATTTTGTACAAAAAGTGATATTGTTGAATTTTGAATCCACTTGTCAAGATTAGACATATCTTAGGTACTTATAGCTCCTTGAAAGGTAATTTACTTATAGAATTTGGTTCTATAAAGGAATTTTTGGGAAAATATCTACTTCTATTTAGGAATTTATACCCCTAATAAATATGATTTTGGTCCTATTAAATGCATTGCTCCATTACCATTCAGGCCATAAAGCTTGTGATGGAGGATGCTAAAATCACCCTTTATTAGGAAAAAACCTTGCATTTTCATGAGATTTAAGCTTCATTTAATTTTGATGTTTATTTTTTATTAATCTATAATGGTTGGAGAAAATATAGATAAAGTGTATGGATGGTTCAATGAACTTTTTGTAATAATATGGTCTTTTTCTTGTTTGGTTATTTGGCTATGACTGATGGGTTATATTTAGTGATGTGATGATCTCTATCAAAAATAGGTATTTTATAAACTCACTTTCTTAGTTCCAAATCAATGACCCCTAATCATTTTAGTATATGAAGATAAGTTCCCTTTCTTATCACATTATTAAATAATGGGGTATCTCATTATTTCAAATTATAGGACTTTTTTTTAGTGCTTCATAAATTTTGAAGTGATAAAACTTTGGAGGATGAGGACCAAGATTCAAATCGGACTCTATCTTACCAGAACTACCTTAGCTATTACTCAATCTGAATCATGGGGAAAAGGTATAAAGTCTACATGTTTAGCAAGGTAAAATAAGGGTAAAACCCCAATAAAAACAAATTCATATTAACAAATATAAATTATGAATAAGAAATCAAAAGCATGAGAAAACTAAAATAAATGCACAACTAGATTACACTAGCTAGTTATAATCTAATATTTACTTCACCAACCTTAGCCCCTAAGGCTATTATAAAATTAAAATGGAAATTATAGCTAATAATTAATTATTCAATAAATATCCATTCATATGGGAGGTCATTCCCTTTAAGTTCTTTTAGTTAAAATGCATTATGCCCTATCAACTTAGATATATAGTATAGGCCAATCCAGAGTGCGTCAAGTTTAGAATGTTTCCCTTTATTCTCATGTGATTTATACCATAAAAAGACCAATTTTTATATCTAAAAGGACTCAATATATTCCTTCTTATCATACTATAACTTGGTGTCTACTTAAGTTATATAGAGCCTCTTGTCATGAATCATGTAATTAGATAATGTCTAGTAGCATTGAGTTTGTATTTTTAATGTCTTCTATGTCCTCTCATCTAAGCATTTAGGTTGTAAAATTAAAGTTAATTGGGAAGATAGGATACAACCCATATACTAAAATAAAATTATATATTTTGAGGGATTTCTTATATCTGGTATGGTTAAGCTAAAGATCATATTTCAATAGTGAATGTCAGTCTCTAGGTTTATTTTTTATAGACTACTTGATCACATAAATAAATTTATTATTGGTTGAATCAACCAAAAAATTAAATTTTAGGTATTATTTTGATGATAACCCTAAGGTAATCCCATTTTCATAATCCCATTCAGTGAACTAGGCTTAATAAAATACAAACCCATTGACATAAACTAGCGGCTGGGATGCCAAATTACATCATTACGTTTTCACCAAGAACATGATGACTTTTTTGGATGTGTTCTTTTTTTTAATACTATATCTATCCAAATTTTATATTAATCAATGGTTGTAACTATGAATTTATTTCCAACTGATGAGTTTAGGTTGATGACTCCAATGAAGTAAAGTCCCCATTGAGTGAAAGGATGTTCTTATATCATAGGCTACAAAGGAATTTTATCATGGAATTCTTTCTTGGAGAAGGTTTGACACTAATGGAATGAAATCACATGGGTGTGGACATATCTAAATATAATGGGCCAATGTTATATATATTTTATAATTTTGTGAAGATTTTTAGTTCCTAATATATGGCCACTACCCAACTTCTCATGGAATCTAGTCATGACTTCCTTGGCTTCTTCTTCATATAGACATTTGAGATAGACAGATTTATAACTATTTATATAGAGCACAAATTTATTCATCATGTAATTGGATGTATTTATTTGAGATCTATTTTCACATCTAATTGATTCTTGGGGGAGGATTTACATGAAGATATAGTGGAAAATTGGATTATACCATTCTTGATGGGCAATTTTTGATTGGTCCAATTCTACCAACATGATTCTTGGATTTATTTTAGTAATAAATTTAGTAATACCATGATATAAAACAAAATTAATATGTTTTATTTCAAATTCATACTCTTGCACATTGACCACCCATCAACCTCTACATTCTCCTAATTTATTGTGTCCCAAGATTAGCTTGATGGCTAGGTTTGGGATGATGGCATGCACCTTATTTTTGAGGATGTAATGCCTAATTTTTTTTCCATCTTAACCATAATGTAGTAATTATTTTATAATGTGTAATAATTTAGATATACATATCTAAATTTTGTGTTCATGAAAGTAATTATGTGTTCATAATCATCTAGATTCTGAGTGAGTATTATAGTTATGGTATGCTATGATGTGAATAAATAGAGGTATAAGTCATTTGAATAGTTTGGGAAGATTAACAATGGTGCCTACATGATGTATTCTTTGATATCTTATAAGGGTTACATAACTATTAGATTCCACTCCATGTTTGATTCATGTTTCAACATTGCATTAAAATTTTTAACACTTTGGGCAAAACTAGATAAAAATTTGTGTAAAAAGTAAATCTTATAAAAGAATGAATTTAATTCCTTTTTACTGTTAGGTAAATATATCTTAGAAATCACATTGGCACACTCAGGATCAATATAAATATATTATTTCATGATGATGAAATCAATAATATTACCTATAGTAATACCAAATACACTTTTATTTGAGTTAAGTGAGATACCATACCTTATGCACCTTTCAAATATCTTATAAAGATGGTGAATATGATCATACCTACATTTTGAAAAAACTAGTCAAGTCATCCATGTAAATAACAATGTACTTTCCTGATCCATGAATGGGGATGACATTGGAACTTTCTCCTCGACTAGTTCACTACTATCTTAGAATTTAAAAATACTTTCAATTATTTGACATTATCTCTTAGCATAAATTGCATTCCCAAGATCAAATCCTCATATTCCACTAGGATATAGTGCAATGGAAATGGAGCCTATATGTAGCTAGGCATTTCCCCAATGGGTCACTGATAATAATTCTTGATCTAGAACCTTGTTTAGAATGGGATCCATCAAAATATAAGGACCATAGACTTGGTAGTTATAGAGTTTTGTTATCTTGGTTTTAAGCATATTTTATAGATAAAGTACAAACTACCATGTCAAGGGATTCTAAGTTCACTATTTCATTAATTTTGTTATATATTTTTATCATGTGTTTCATTATTAGTTTCTTGTCAACATGGATCTAATTAGAAATACCTATCCAATATAATCAAATATGGAATAATTATATATCTATATATCTATTTAAGGTTTTAGACCAATCTCTATTAAGAAACATACCATAAGCCTCCAAGATCTTCAAAACTTAATTATTCATCAATTTTTGAACCCTGGGCTTAAATTATAGCTACATATAGAAATTTAATAGTTTGTTCACTACCTTAACTTAAGACTTATCCAATAGGACAATTATTTTATCTGACTTAATAGGTGTTAGTTCAAATTTTTGATAAATTTTTATGGGCATGATGTTCACAGAGTCTCCCAAGTCAACTATAAAGTTACGAATATTCTTTACAAATAGCCTAACCATAAGTAGGAAAGGTGGGAGATCATCCTTATTCTTATATAGATTAACATGTTAGTGTGTGAAAGATTGGGTTTAGGTTGAACTATTTTATCTATGAGGGACTTTAGGATGAGATATCTTTAATTAGTGATCAAGGTGAGTTCATACAAATTGATGTTTGCCTTGATCTTATTTGTGTCTTCCACTATGTTATATATGGTATTACTAGTAGAAGGTTGGGTATATTTAGTTAGCATATGATTATTTTATTTTGGGGGTGGAGGGTTAGTTCTTGCTCTTGAATCAAGAGGAATGGGACCATTTTCATAGTTCTTTACAAGGTAATGGGATTTTGTGATTTCTAGTTCCTAAGGATGTAGTTACTCCTTTAGAATTGTTACAAAACCTAGAATTCATTGGTGGCATACTTTGGTTCATTGTATTCATGGTTGGGGAAGTATAATGTATATAGTAAAATGGTATTTATTGAAGATATTAGAACATTAGAGATCTTCCACTGATTGATATCCTTGGGGTGGTTTGGGACTACCTCATATTCTTCCATCTCTTTTTGGAAGATTTCAAATGTAGTGTAGAATTTAGTGTAGTTGAGTTCACCATGTTGAGATTTATTGTGGACATAATTATAGAGACTATTTTTTAGATTATATAACACCTCAATCTTGTACACTTGGAAACCATAGACCTTGGTTAATCCTCTGAGTTATCAACCTTTCTCTCTTTCTAAAGTCTTGCATCTACTCTATCTTATTCCCATTTGGCCTATCTTTTAGTTTGAGCAATCTTATATTTATAACCTAAACCTTATATATTGCCTAAAATGTTTAAAATTTAATTATATTAAATGTATTCAAGTTCTAAATCTATACCTAATTTATTATTCCCTTGATACTAGAATCTAGGATAAAACCCACATCAACATAGGTGTATTGCTCTAACATAAGTATCTAGCACCCTAAAGTCATCTAATTTGAAAATGAAACATATCCTATTAGTCAAATTATGTGATTTAATTTGATTTATTTATCCAAAGGTATTAATATAAATAATATATCAACCCTCATTCATTGCACACCTAGCAACTTATTACCTACTAATCAGTCAGCTTACAAAAGGCATTCAATCAAACACTCAAGTGAGAAAAACTTCCCTATTTTCTCCTATTTCTATATGATCATAAGGAAAACATAAACATAGTTCTAAATTACTAAAGGAGAAACCCAAATTCTATATTTTCTAAGTTAAAATTTAGGTCACTATTGCACTTGATTTACACACATTGCATAGTTCACACACAATCCAACATGTAGGGGATAACTATATCCATCTAAGGACATATTCAAAGTATTGGATATACAGGTATTTTTATTTGATATAGGGGTATTTTGGGTCATCTCCACACCATGTTCCCACTAACCCATTTTTCACAAGGTCACTATGAATATGAAGAACTAGAGTTATGTAAATTCATGAGTAGTGAGTCCATGACCTAGATCTAAATGGACTAAGTCAAAGGCAAACACAAACCTCAAATTATCTATGTGGTCATATATTTTTCTAGAAGGTATTCCATATAATACACCTATATCAATATTAGACAATAGTGTTGATGCAACCATCCAAGGATGACACTAGTATCCATGGATCCAAAGGTACTCAATCCAAAATATTTTGATTATTCTAAAATCATTCTCTATTTTATTTCCTAACTTTTTTAGATCTAAAATTGTATTAACATCAAAAAAACCTAAGTAAATTACTTCTTTGTTATTTCCATATCTATCATAGTGGTGCTTACTACTTTTATCCTATCTTAGCATAATAAATTTAGTATATGTTTATCTAAGTTTAGCATCTAATTGGCATACTTTAGGGATATTTTATCATCCTTGTGCCCTAGAATATATACACCCCTTTAACCCTAAATAAATAGACAATAGAATTTTAGGATTAAGCATTTGGTGAACCTGAACTATAATCTATTCCAAACCTGCTTTCCTATATACTCCATTTTTTTCTAATGTTGACAATGAGCTTTTACATATCACTAAAAAACACCAAAGAGAGTGCATGGAATAATAATCCTCCCCAAGTCATATTACTACCCATTCCAAGAACATTACTACCAAAACCTCACTCTTTGACTTGTTACATCATTCATCCCATTACAAGGATGTCCTTTTGGATGCATTATGAATGAACATACTCAAACTATCTTATATGACCTCTATCTTAAATTACATCAAATGGATAGAAGATAATATATATTTTGAAAATAATGATTTACCATATCAACATATTATAAATAGTTTTTTACCACTCTATATCTAGGTATGCATTTACAACAAAATGGTAAAATGAGTTCTTGTGGACAATGGTTTAGGAATCAACATTTTGAACATATTCTTTTTATCCTCATTTAAAATTAGACCTTCATATTTGGAATATGATCATCAAGGTATTTTATAATATTTCACAATTATTATTATGATAAATATCATTAAATATTACTATGGATTTTCATGCATTACCCACTTTGTGCCAAGTTATGACAAATTATTTGAACTATATTATATTAGGATGACTTTAGATATATGAGATGTATGTGGTTCCCTATATGTTTCATTCATGCTTAAAATTTATTCACCATGGATATTTTACACATGTACAATAGATATTGATCCTTTAAAATATTTTATAATGGTCAAACAACCCAATAATACTACACTGTAATCCTATAGTCCTGATTTTAATTCTTAATATTTTATCAAATATGGGTAAAAAGGACAAGGGTTGGGTAAAAATGAGAAATGTATTTCTTGACCATTTATCTTCAAAAAAATACAAAAGTGAAAAGGTTTGTATTTTTTTTTAAATATAATAAACAAGCATATCTCTCATAGTACAAATTATTTTAAAAAGTCTAAAATAGAATATATGGATACCTCTACAACTAAACTCCAAGTGGTCAACAATAATATGATTGATGAGGTTGATTCCCAAAAAATTTTGACATTGGATGAGTTCTCAAATGATGAATCATTACTAGATTACTTATGGGTATATAAGGATCTCCCTTCCTTCTATCATAAGAATAGGTTTCCTCATGACACCTTTCCTCATTATTATTTTGGTGAGGGTGATGATACCAATGTAAAACTTTGGGCATTAAACACTATTCCTACCACACCATTTATCATAGAAAAATATACCTTCCTAAATAAATAAATAGTCAAATATATCTTTGGAACAAATAAGTACCCTCAACTAGTTTTTCTTGCATTAATGATGTAGGATGATGAAGGAAAAACTTATCAACATGTCCTCCATGATTTTAGTAAACTATTTTCTTAGGATTATTCTTATATGCCTAAGATTGATCCATTAGTCATAATGTATAACATATTATTATACCCAGATGCAAAATTGGTAAAATTAAAAAATTAAAAATTACATCCTAAAGTGCCATTTTTGGTAAAAGACAAAATTTAAAATCTCTTAAACACTATATTTATAAGATACATTGCACATTTTGACTAGGTGTCCAACATTTTCCTTATTATAAAACCCAATGGTGAAAATCATTATTATACTAATTATTATGATTTAAATAAGGATTGTCCTAAAGATGATTTTCCATTACCTAATATCAACATGATTTTAGACTCTTTATTTGGATATGAGACATTTTCATTTATGGATGGATTCACAAGATATAAGCAAATCAAAACTAACCTCATATATCTAGAAAAGAATGCATTTACCACACTTTAGGGTACATTTTATTATACAATCATGTCATTTGGATTAAAAATGTATGCATGACATATCAATGGTCCATGAATCATATATTTCATGATTTTATACACAAAACTATTGAGTATTATGATGATGTTTTACTCAAAAAATCCAAACATCACCAAGCCAATGCCACTGATTTTAGAAAAACATTTTAAGTTTAATGTTTGATTAAATCCCAAATAATGTGTATTTAGAGTATCTTTGGGAAAGCTCCCTAGATACATTACTTCTTAGCAAGGTATTGATGTTGATTCAAATAAGGTAAAATCAATTGTATAAATGATACCACCAACCAATCTAAAATATTTATGATGTTCATAGGGACAAATTTAGACTATTCAATGTCTCATTTCTGAGTTTCTTGATAAAATAATTCCTTTCACATGTTTTCTAAAAAGGGACACAAAATTCATATGGGATGAAGTATGTCAACAATTTTTTAATAAAATCAAATCATATTTATCAAACCCACTACTAATTATGCTTCCTATTCTAGATAGACCTCTACTTCTTTACATATTAGCCACTCATGGCTCTCTTGGGGCCCTCCTAGCACAATTTTATGATAATCACAAAGAACATGTAATCTATTATATTAGTCACTAGCTAGTTGATTATGAATTCTAATATACTACAATGGAAAAATTATGTTTAGCCTTAGTTTTTACTAATCAAAAGATATGCCATTATTTTCTAAATAATGAGGTTTATGTTATAATTTAAAAAATATCCATTAAGGTTCCTTATGAATAAAATTAACCTAACCAACTACATTTCAAAATGGGTGATGTATCTTATAGAGTTTTATCTCAAATTTTTAGCCCAAAAGTCAATAAAAGGTCAAGTCATAGATGACCAAATGGTTATAGCTCCCTTACTAGATTCCTTTCCATTTACTAAAGATTTTTGTGATGAGTTTGAGGCATATAATATATCTTCCAATCCATGGAAAATATTCTTGGATGGATAATAATTTAGAACAAGGGTGGGTTTTGATATTTTATTTTGTAAACCCAAGGGTCAATACATGGCTTTGTCTTAAAGATTAGCCTTTTCTTACACCAAAAATCTATCAAAATATGAGGCCTTGATTATCGTATTATCCATATTATATAAGATTCATATAAAATACATCCAAATTTTTGGTTATGAGTAATTTCTTGTTAATCAAGTTGCCAATCATTATAAAACTAAATAAGATCATCTTCAACCATATAAATAAATGGTAGATAAACTCATAGAGATATTTGACACATTTTCTATTAATAGTGTTCCACATAAAGATAACCACCATGTATCTACCATGGAAATTACAACATACTTGAGGTTTTTTATATTAATTATGATCATATAGACTTTACCATTTGATAGATATGATATTCTTCAATTTCTTCTGATAAAATGACTACCTTGGTCATTCTTATTGCTAATCATAGTACTGTAAACATAGAATGGTACAATTATATTTATAATTTGCTCTATCAATCATATATACTAGGCCATTTTAAATAAATTATGAACAAAAATTACAACATGAAGCATTTTACTATGTTATTATTGGAAATGATTTATTCAAATGAGGTTTTGATGGACAATTACTTTTATGCTTAAATAAATATGAGGCCCACACTGCACTCTTGAGAATACATGATAGAGAGTGTGGTGGGAATTTCATCAAATGTTCTATGTCTCAAAAAATATTATTCCAAGGCTATTATTGGCATATCATGGAACAATAATCTATCAAACATGCGAAATTATTTTTAGAATGCCAAAAATACAATAATTTGAATCATGTGTTGTCACATGAATTCCAGTCAATTATTTCACCATGGCCTTTTTCCTTATGGATTTTGACTTAATTATAAAGGTAAATCCAATATCCATTGGTGGAAACAAATATATCATCATAGCTAAAAAATATTTTACAAAATGGATGGAATAAATTCTACTTGAGTTTACCAAAGGGGATGACTTATGTAGGTTTTTTATAACCAATTTTATTTCCTATTTTGGAATAGCTTCATCTATTATTTTTGATAATGGAACATCATTTAGAAACAAGATGGTAAAACATTTTTATAATAAATATAAGAATATTAATACATTTGATACACCTTATTACCCATAAGGAAATGGCTAGGTAGAGGCAAGTAATAAAATAAACTAAAAATAAGTCTATAGTTAATGGCACATATATCCTTATAGACTTTAAGTAAAGTGAACGAATCGAAGAACCTAAATAAAATAACAAAATCATTTTATTTAATGTGTAAACTCTTTATAAATCATCAATTATAATCTTATACCATTAGTATTAGTATATTAAATTAAAAATAAAGTGGAAGAATTACAAGGCTACTAGATGCATTTACACATAAAATCAAATTTACATTATTCCAATAGTGTTTATTTACAAATAGAGTTGACCCTTCTAAGATACTAAGAAGTAATATATATATATATATATATATATATATATATATATATATATATATATATATATATATATAGAAGGGTGAGATGGATATTTCTTATAAGAGGAATTAGATATCACTCTTAGCCATCATGGCTTGAAATGGTATAATAACATTATGTTAGAAGATTCCCTATACTATAATATATAATATGAAATATATTTCCATGGCCCACTAAGGATCCTTGAGGAAAGTTTTGATTTAGATTATATTTTAATACTTATGCATGCTTTATTGAGTTTCTAATGATTAATCGATGAGTTTAAAACCATCAAAGTTGATAAATGAATAATGTAGGAGTGTATTTATTGTATATTATATGCACATGAAATATGGTGAACTCATCCCTCTTTTATCTCTATGGCATAATGAATGGCTGAGGGGAAAACCACATGGTGCTTAGTTAATATATTTGACTGGGTAGTCCTTCTAAAAAGGATATATGTCTAGATATAATGTTATGGGGTTCACTTTCTTGTATTTTACTTATGAAATGAATTTGAAACAAGTTTCTCAAATAGATGCCATGGGATCTTAAATTTTTTTATTTATCACTAAATTAGACCTATGGACCTTATCCTTAGCTCATGGACCAAAAGTGATCTAGATGTAAGTCATCCTTAAAATTATAAATTAATTTTCAATGATCCTAGGACCCATATTCATTATTTTTATATAGAAAACATGTGGCACCATTTTGTTGATTTTGGCCCCTTAGTCACTTCACTGAGTCATACGCTTTGTTATGTGTTTAATTTTTTTAAATCCAGGCCTTGCTTTATTTGTATTTGGAATTTAAATTATTTATTGTAGACTCTTTTTTTAAATTATATATCACCTTAATATTTTACACTTTTCAAGCTCAAATCTTGGTTGTTCCTCTCAATTCTAGACCTTTTCTACTTATGCAAGTCTCACATATGATCTCTTCTAGCCCTTAGCATATCTCTTTATTTGACCAGTATTATGTTGATGTCCCAAGACTCATATTTTATCATAATTATTAAAATATAAATATATTAATCCTATGCTAGTTTTAATTATGTACCACCTTTCCTACTCCCTAGATAATTTTGTCTTAGACAGACACCTACATCGACACTTGTGTCTTACTCCAATGTAAGTGTCTAGTTCCCTAAATTCATATAATTTGAAATTTTAATGTATCCTAATGGCTATTATAAATTATTTAGTGTGATTTATTTTTATAAATGGATTCATATAAAAACAAGATCAACCCTCATTCATTCCATACCTATAGCTAGCATAAACCAAGGCAACTCATCAAAAACATTGAATCTAGCACTTGATAAATCAAATATTCCCTATTTCCATATCAATATTATGGAAAAAACATACATAGGTCTAAATTATTGAAGTATAATCCCAAGATACTAATTTTAAAAGAGAAAATATAGGTCACTATTGTACTTTCTTATTACATTGCATGATTCACACAATCCAACATGTAGGGAAAAAACACACAAGTATGAGGCCCTATTAAAAGTATTGGATATGTAAGTAGTGATCATGAATAAATTTTTATTTTGGGAAGATAAAAACCATCTACCCACTAACCCATTTTTCCTAGGTCCACTATCAGGATGAAGAACTAGGGTTTTTCTACTTGACAAGGAGTGATAGTCTATGACCCAAGTCTAAATTCACTAAAGTGAATGTGAAGAAAAACCTAGAATCATCTATGTGGTTTCATATTGTTCCAATAGTTATTAATTATAGTACACCTTCATCCAAATCAAACACTAACATTGATTTAACTATTCAAGGTTGATGCAAGTGTATAAGGCTATAGAGGCACTAAATCTAGAATTTGGCAACTATTCTAAATACTATTTCAGTTTGATTCCTACCTATTCCATATCCAAATCTATATTATCATTTAAATATATATCATAGTTTTACTTTTCATTTTTATCATATCTCAGCATAATAAATTCAATATATGTTATATCTAAGTTTTACAATTAATTAGACTGATAAATTTGTTTATCACCCTTATGTTTATTCATTTGTATATTTTTAACCCTATATCCCCCATAATCTATATTTTAAGGTTAAACATTTTGGTTAACCTAATTCATATGAATGCAAATATTTAAAATTCTTATTATTTTTAGGTAGTTAGAGTTATAGATTGTTATAATTTTCCATTTATTTCTTACATTATTTTGAATGCAACATAAACATAACCCTAGATTTGGAGGTTTAATTATTGAAAAAAATTATCTTCCTCATTTACCACCTAATATATTTCAAACTAGTGATGAACATAATCCCATGGTCTATGAGGACACCTATGTTAAGAATGAGTAGTATGTTGATGAAGTTAACATAGAGGAAGATTCTAAAAATTAAAACCATGAATCTAATCAAACCAATAAACAATAATAAATAGATTCTAAGTAAGTCCAATATATTACCTTGTTTCACGATCATATTCATAAAAACCCTAAATATCTTGATGAAATACTAAAAATCATATTAGAAACTAAATAATCAAAAATAATAGATCACCAAGTAGGTCTATATATTGATTATGTTATTAGAGTTATGGGTCATCCCCATATACCAAAAAGCTTACCCTTAAACACATTACAACCTAGTACTCATAATTGGGCCATGATATATGTATTTCAAACTTTATTACCTAAAAACACTATTGATACATCTACCATGGCATTAAAAATTACTGCAACTTAAATACTAATTGTAATTCCTATTACTATTCAAACCGTGTTTACTTATCCAATAGTGACTACTTAACTTGTTAATTTAAACCCTAATGGATTTATAGTTCAAACACTCCTTCAAGTTAAAAATACCTTGGAATAAAAGGTTAAAATCATTGAACAAAAGGTTTTTAAGTATCCTCATGCTATCTATTCCCAAGATGTGTTTCATAACCCTCTTACACTTGAGATATTTTTGCACCCTTTGACAACTAGTTTTATGGCACCTATGTTCCCATTTTATGATGAAAAACATAGTTGATATCTATATGTGACATGACTTGATTATGCCTCAAATTATAAAATTTTTACCAAATTATTTACAAGGATCCTCAAGTATTATGTTTTAATGTGGTTTTATGATTTACCTTTTCAATCTATGAAAGCATTCAAACCTATTGTTGATCAATTTTTTACACATTTATCTATTAACATTTCCAAAATATTTCCTATGCCAAAATTCCCAAAATAAAACAAGGATAAATGAACCTATCAATGAATATGTCCTAGGGTAAATTAAATTTTTAGCTAAAATTACAAATTTTATAGTAGACAAAGAACTTCAAGACAAATTCAAATAGATTTTACGTGTTACTTTACATGAGTCCCTCCTTTTTAAAAGATTTAAATATTTTTAAAAATTATACCATGTTGTTTGGGACCATGAAATGAAACACATATCATGAAATAAACTTAAGTATTTAGCAAACACACTAACTAAATCTATACCCAATGCCAAATTTACAATCAAACCAAATTATAAGGTAAAACCTCTCGAGCCTAAAAAGGAAACAATTACCACAATTATTGTAGTTTCATAGCAGCCTAATCATCTTATTTTATAAAATTCACCAAGGATATAATTTACATGCTTACCTAAGTCTCCCACTGTATTACTCCCATGTCTAGTGGAGTGTTATCCTATATCTATCACTCTTCCTTCAATTCAAGTATTAACTTAATAATATTAAAGAGATGAGTGCCATCATGCATGGATTCAATGAGTTAATAGGAATCATTAGGAGACTCTTGATTACCAATGTGGAGAAATAATTCATCCTTAATATTTTGTAAGATAACGGACATAAATTAATTTGATTTTTATTAAAATGCATTGGTAAGCTCATGGGTTACATGTTGTCTAGAAGTGGATTTTTTAGTCCCAACAATAATATTCCACAACTTGCAGGCCATAAATTTGTGTTTAACATGAATTTTCTATATATTATAGTTATTTCCATTAAGCATTTGAGATTTATCTAAGGAAAAATGAGGTGAAGCCATAACTTCCCTTTAAATAGGATAGTAAATAAATGTTTAAAAGGAAACTATTTTAAATGATTTTTTTGAACTATTTAAAAACAATGTTGAATTTCAAATAAAACTATAGTTAATCACACAATTTAGATTCCAAACAATGCAAAAAACTAAATTAAAGTTGTACTATCTGAGTGTTGAAAGAGTCGCACTCAAAATTACCACATAAACACTATTATTAAAAAAGGTGTAAAAATTTTGATAAGAGGATTCAAAACAAAAAAATAGACCAATCCAGTGCATCCAAAATTTTCCAAAACGTAGAGATCAAATGGTTACATGATTAAGTTTATCAAAATATTCACTAGGTCAAAAGTTAAAATAATTTTGACAGGTCAACTAGGGATTTAGATGAATAAGAAGTTGACACATACATCAAAAAACGGTTTAAAAAAATAATTAAATTTAAAATAGTAATTTGACCAATTCAAACTTGATCAAAATAAATTTTATTAAAAGGTTTTAAACACTGGACCACCCCAATTGCAAGTTTATACCAAAAATACCACCATCAAGTTTGCACTAATATCTATGTGAATGTTGTTATATCTAATTTCTTAAACAACATCCATGTAATTTTAAAAGTAAATTAAAATTACTTTTTCTTAACTTTTGGATTAAAACAACTATTTCCCAATGTGGGACCTGAGTGATTTGCATGGAAAATTAAAGTTTTAATAAAATAAAATATTTTTTAAATAATATTTCAAACTATAAATATATAATTTTGGTTGGTTATGACACTCTAGGTGAAAGAGATAATCTCATATTAAATTTAATAGGTTACCAAACAACTAATTTTTTTGTAAATCTTACTCAATCCTTGTAATGAATCATTCAAAAGCTTCAATATTTGATTTTGCTTCTAAAAAAATATTTTTTCAAATTTATATTGTTGTTTAAGTCATTCAATGGTACCAGAAGTAGATAATATCTTCCAAAAACTTTGATTTGAACCTCATACAAGCTCAACAGGAGGATTAGCATGACAAAAAACAAAATCTTTGATCTTTTAAATTGAGAAGTAGATTTGTGGAAGCAAATAATTTTTATTTTTTTTATTTTTTGTAGTTTCAAAGTGCCACATGGAGTTTAGAGTCTGATTTACACATTTGAATTGACTTTTGTTTTCTTTAACAAGGATCCACAATGATTTTAAATGAATATCTAATGCATACAAGGTTGAAGCATGCCTCCAAGTTGATCATTATTTGTTGTCCCTTTCTTAGTGACATAGAGTAGACCAAGCTTGAAAAATCCAAAAATATTTGAAATTGAATAAAATTTCAATTATTTTAACTCAATACAAAATGCTTAAAAATTAAATCTACTCACCAAGCTCTAAAACCATGATAGAATTTATAAAATAATGTACATTCACATGATAGGATCTAGTGTGAAGTTTAATAACCAAATAATAATGAAAGAAGCATAAAGATTAATGAACCAGTACATAGGAAATACCATGGGAAAACCTAAAAAATGTAAAAAACACATCAATATGATATTCATATATTTGAAAAACTAAATCACCTAAATACATAAAATCTTCCTTCTCACTTCTTCAATAGCCTTCACAAAACTCTTTGTTCATGCATAATTCATGATTTATAATATATTATTTTAACACTCAATCAAAATAGGGGTAAAACCCTAATTATAATAAAATGTGATGGGATGTGACCGTTGTAAATAATGGGTCCAACCATCCATAGAACATTTTAAATTATTGATAATAATAAACAAGAATGATTTATTTTAACTAATAAGTAATAAATAATTTATGTTTTATTATTTATTTACATGAGTTTTTTTAACCCATGTTTTAGATTAAGGTAAAAATAGGTTTTGAAGGTGCCATGAAACCTTGAAACAAAGGAAGAAGGATATAACAAAAATGTCCACAAGTGAAACAAACCTAACACCTACTATTGACCAGTATCAAAAATAGGTTTTACAGGGACCTGAAACCACAATTCAAGATCATCAAAAGACAGACCCCAGGTTTTACAGAGACCTAAAAACTCAAGTGTGAAAAGAAAACAAAGAACCAGAAAATGGAACCAGTTATAACATCCAACTAAATGGACCAAGACTGTAAGAGCAAAAAGATCCTATGTTTCTAATTCCAAGATCATCTTCACCGCTTCCTTTCCAATCACAAAAGTGTCCTATATAGATATTTCCACTGACGTAGCAACCTCTTGCATTGATTTCTTCCTTGACCTCTGTCTAGTCCTCTTACTAGGCCCCTCCAAAGATTTTATTTCCTCATTTGCTCATTTTCCAATGTTTGCAGCAGCTACACATATGCTAGAAGTAACCTCCTCCATCTTCATTCTGCTTTCCTTAATGAGCCTTCTTAGATTGTTCTCATAGTCTTCAAATTTGATAGGAATATCCCTCATCTGCATTTCCATACTATTGATTTTATTCTGATCAGCTTCCTGATTATGTTCCATTATTTCCATTTTCTTCTTGAGGCCCATTATTTCCTTATACATCCACGAGTCAACTTGAAGGATAGCGTCTGCTTTGCATTTGGCTGAATTCATAAAGGGATGCCTCCTATCATTTTTCCATACATCACTTAAATCTTTTGTGTTCTCTTTTGGATTGTCTTTATCCTTTTCAGTATGATCCTCCCTTTCCATTCTTTTTTGTTCTTTAGTTTCAACAGGGCTTTCGTTGTGGATAAGATCATCCTTTACTTGTTCTCTAGTTTCCATTACATGATAGGCATCCTGAACTAAATGTTCCTTCTCTATTTTCAAATTAGGATCCTCAAATAAAACATCCATTTATTTTTTAGTTTCCCGTATCACTTGCTGATTTTTCTCAAGATCATAGTTATCTTGTTCAGTTTTTTCCTCTATAGTGTCCCCTTCTTTTTCATTCTTACTTTTATCTTCTCCTTCCTCATTAGAGCTGGATTCCCCACTTTCTATTCCTTCCTCTTCCTCCATACTCTCCTCCTCAGAACTTTCAGTGCTTTCCCACTCTGTTTCCTCATCAACAATCTATTTCTTAAAGCTGGAGGATTTGGGTTTAAATTTTTCTTTCCCCTTCACTGTTTCATTCTTCTTACCCTGTGAATCCTTATTTTTGTCTGAATAAGGATTCAGAACAATGGCCTTGTTTTTGCAGAAACCTTCTATTATTAGGATCAATCCCTCATGCAATATAGGATGAGACTCCTTTTTTCTATGAGCGAATAGACTTTGGAGCAGTGAGAAGTGCAAATAGAAAGGGAAGGAGATTCTAACTTTGTGCCTAAAATGATTAAGAAAGACAAAATGAAATTTATGGACTCTTTTGCTTCTACCATCAAGTATGAAATACTCATAGATGTAACATAAGACATCTCTCCAGATTCCTTTAATCTGCTCTAGGTCAAAAAAATCCCCACTCTTTTCCAACTGCTACTCTTCAGCATCCATCTTCGAGAATTTACTATATGCCTCATTAGATATGTTGGTCTGCTTAGAGAATTTTATACCCTCCATTGGAAGCCCTGTGACCTCCTCTATGAATTCCTCTGTGAGCTTCACTGTGATTCCATGGAGGGTTACCCTGTCGTCGACCCAATTTTTGAAAAAAATCATCGTTATATGGGGTTTTGAACCATGTAGCCACTCCAAGTAGCTCACAACCTTTCATCTCTGAAGGATCTTCCAAACATCTTATTTTGCCTTCCAATCTTCATAAATTTTAGGTTCCTGCTTCCTTGGTTCACCTTTCATTTTATAGGCCATACAGTTTTCCAGTAACACCCAAACACTAATTACTGAGCAATGAAACCAACTATTATCAACTTTTAATGGAACTCGCCTATTTTATGGCACATGCAAAACTCGCTTCACATTTTCATGAATAATTTTATTCAATGAAAGTAATCCTTCCTCTATGAGGCCACTTCGCCAAATCATTAATTTACTTTTCCAAGCAGATCTTCCCCTCCCTTGAATGAATTACATCATAATTAATAAGTGCCTTGAGATCAACATTCTTATTTACTATATCCTACCAACTCACCTTATGTCCTATTCGAAAAACATGATTTGCTATCCAGTCCAGAACCCCATTGGCTTCACGGTAAGTATGGGTTACGGTTAATTTTTCAAATTTTTGAATTAAGGCTTTCATTTCCATCACCATTGCCTCTATAGACCATGAAAATAAATTTTTGTTATTTAATATATTAATGATATTCAAGGAGTCACCTTCCATTCATAATTTAGAAAATCCTAATTCAACAGCTAATTTAATGGTTTGAAGGGCTACAGAAGATTCAACAATATGACTATTCAACTTATCAATAGGGATAGCAATAGCATCAATTATGTTTCCCACATGATCTCTCAAGACTCCTCCGCATCCTACTTTTCCCAGGTTCCCTTTAGCAGCTCCATCAAAGTTTCCTTTGATCCATCCACAAGGGGGGCCTTTCCATTTAACACCTAATCTTGGATTTTTAGTTTTCACATTAGGCCTTTCATATATTAAGGGATTATCAATTTGAAAGGTTGGATTAGGATCCCTCTGTGATGAAAAATTCTCATTTATTGCTCTAACAACATTCTGACCCAACACCCGTCCTGGAAGTTCTTTACTTCTAAATATTGTATTATTTCTTTCTTTCCATATGCCCCACCAAATATGGGGAAGAGTTAATTTCCAAAAAAAAAGAACATCATGATTCTTAAAGGGACAGTACCAACTTTTAAAAGATAGTTCCACACTTTTTTGATGGACCCATACTATACCCCAAAGATTGAGGATCTCATTCCAAACTTGCTACATATAAGAACAGTTCACAAACAAATGATCTCTATCTTCAAAACCCTTTTTACATAGAATACACCTGTTCACCACATATATTCCTCTTTTCTGCAAGTTGGCAAGAGTTAGGATTTTGTTCTGAAGTAGAGTCCAATAGAAGGTTTTTTTTACATAAAATATACTAAGGGTTTTATAATTTCACCACTTAGATATTAAATGTTCTAATAATATTTCCTCCTTAGTATTAGGAACATGAATTAAGGATGTAGATGCTCTTATTTGAGCATCTTTAGGTTCAAAAACTTCATAGAAACCTACATATTTAAAACTTCCCTTACCCTTTAGGATATTGGAGGCCTTAAATTTCTACTTCACCTTTATGTCATTGGTTGCATTGATTTAAAACCTATCTTCATCTTCAAGCTCATGATGGTAGGTGATTCTTAGGTCTGCCCTATGCTTAATGCAGTGTTTAAGTGTTATATTTTTTAAGTTCCATTCCCTATTTCCATATCTTTCCAATTCAAAGGTAGACCTTTGCCTAGAATCAACAATGATAGAGTTCTAGTTTTATATCTTGAACTGACTAATGTTGGATAGCTGAGGATGAATCAATCCTCTCTTCTTGTTATTACATAGTCCATCCACCCTTGTGATTAATATAAAATCAATTAATTTATTATCCATATTGTTTATCACTATGATGATAAAATTTAGGGAGGTTGTATTAATTCTAACTATCCTTATCACTATATTATTTGGGCAATACCAGTAGTCTCTCAGAGTGCTTAGTGTTTCTAGAATTTTTTGTAATAATATGGGCATGAACCTCTCATGGATTACCTTATATACTATATGATATAAGTGTTTGGATATACACCTCATTTACTATTTTTAATTTTATACTCTCTCCTTTGAGAAGGTATGAATCATGGTTTATTTCAAATTGGGGTCCCAATTGGTGAATTGGGGGAATCTCTGGGTGGCGCAAATGACATCCACCATATAAGACATCATGTATTAATGATATGATTAGTTGACTATGACCTTTTTTATCTATTATTCTAGATTATAGGATATTATTTATCCCAAAGGGGGAGTTTTTGCATCATATATTATCATAGATAAAAGTGGAACCCACTTCTCATTTACATGGCCTGTGTCTTTATCCCTCTGCAATTAATTCATCATAGCCATCCTCATTCTGAATACTATCCTAAATTGGGTGATATGGATTTGGTTGATTTTACTTTTACATAAAAAATTTCCCTTTTTCTCAACCCAATATCTCAAAATGTCCCTGATATCATATGTTTGGAACTATTGAGTCATAGTTTAGTAATTATAAACAATTTCTAGCTTGGGTAGATCATAATAAGCCTAAAAGGATAGCTTGACTATGAAAGCAATATTATGACCCAAAATAAAATATTTAATCATGTTATTCACACATCTAGATTGAATAAACATGTGGTTGAATAAATATGTGCATGGGAGTACCTCTATGTTAGATGTAACCTTATGTAACCCTACATATTAGAGTGCTAGAATGTCTAATCTATCATTCAACTCATTTAAACCTTCTTCATCATCATTGTATCTATCCACAATCCTTTATAAATTGTATAACATGTACTTATAGTGTTTTTCCTTGGTGGTCAGTGTAACAAAGTTGAAATTGGTGTCTTAAAAGATGATGTTTGTTCCTTAAGAGTAGAGGAATGGAATTTGTTATTGCTTTCTAGCTCTAGTTTTTCAATTAATGAGATTTCAAATTGATTTAATGGTAGAGGAATTCATAGATGCCTTTAAAAACTTCATATAATGCTTCATAGTTCTTAGTAGATAATAATTTAATGAAGTATTACTTTGATGGTGACGGAATGCATAGATGGTAAGATTTAAACTTCAAATTTATAATTTTAACTTAATTATATGAGTGATAAATGGCAAGTATATTTAGCTCACATTGATTTAAATCCCTAGTGGCTCTTCATTTTTATTCTAATGGCTTTGAAATTTTATTTTTAGAAATCAAGCAATCACTACTTTCACCTTATCCACATGGCCTTTTCTCATAGGATTGGATTTTTTTAGATAAGTGACTTAGATTTATAACCATCAAAATAAGACCTATTAGCATTTAATTCTCACCTAAAACTAACATTTTACAAATATTTTTGGGCCACCTATGAACTATACTTGATATGTAATCAACACTTGGCACCTTTTCATGCACTTTAGCCTTCCATACTGAACTATCTGGGTGGATTTCATGATACCCTAAAAAGTGTAATCTTGTCGTGTAATCATAGTATTAAGAGATTGAAACATTACATCTTAAATTTGGGGGCACAAGGATGTGACTGAGATCCAAATGGCACATTATGATTAGGCAACATTATCCTAAGGCTTTATCATAATAATATCTTCAAATGTCTCAACTCAGTGCCACATGGTAGACTCCTATTGGGTCATGTGGTCACAAAATTCTTAACTCTTCCATGGACTTGGAATGTTATGATTGAGTTTCTAGTGGCATGCTATGATAGGATCATAGGGTTGTGATACTCTTAATAAAATAATAGGATATTTAGAGGAATATGACTAAGAACCATGTGTCATGTTTTGATTGATCTATGATTATGACTAAATGACAAGTGTTAGACTCCCATTAGGTCACTCAGTCACTCAATTTTTCAAAGCCTAAAGACATGTGACAAAGTTTATAACCTTATATGTCTAAGTGGCCAATGTATGTGACACTACCATGTGTTGAATGATTATGAATTGGCTTCAAGATCATGTGTAAAGGAAAGGGTGTGAAAGTTAGTAAATTATGAGATACAAAAAAAGGGACAAGTCTAAATTCATAAACTTTGCGTACCAAATCCAACTTGGACCCTAGTCTACAAATTAAAATCAACATACATGATAGTATTGAATACAAGTTTCATCATAGCTAAAGTTAGATCCTGATTTATAAACATTAATTAAGAAACATTGATAAGGTTCTAAGGATCATATCTTGGGTCTTTGAATGTAACCCTTCATAATAATAATTATAAACAAGCCAAGTCATTAGAAATATCAAATAACTATACACTAATGAAATATTTAAGTACCTATTTAATATTTTTCATTGGATAACATGACTCTTAAATATTTTCAAGTCATATAAAGGGATTTAATCAAGTGATACAAATGGTAAGGTATATCTTTAGGGTGAACTTCCCAAATTTTTCATACAGTCCCCATTTTCATAAAAATGGGATTTGTTGATCTCAACAATTTCCATGGTATAATTTCAAAATGTGTGGTGTAAATTCAAAATAAAATATCATTCATTATCATCTGATAACTACCAATCAAACACCTATCAAGCTCACACTTAATCATTTCCACAACTAATTTATATTTTATTATTCTTTCCTATTTACAAATAAGTCATATAATCAATATCATTATATGTTTTAAAATCTTAAATATCACCTCATGATTATATTTTTCAATTTAAAAGATAGATAACTACATTCATTCACATATAACATATTTCACAACTATTGTCACATAATCATATATAATGGTGAGAACTACATCGTTTTGATGCCCTATTTATATTATATGGATATGTAAGTATTTATCATTAAAAAAGGGTTATTTTAGGTAATTTTACTTCACTTTATCCCATTAATACCAATTTTCAAGGTTACATGCCTAATTTTAAAGACCTAAGGTTTTGAGGAAAAGGTTGATATCTAGAACATATGAACAAGATTTGCATTAAAAATATGTAAGTCGATATAAAAACCTAATAGGTTTCATTTATCATTAAAAAATTAATTTTATTACATACTAGATATAATAGCTAGATTAATAAAATAATCTTTGATGGTAGTGTCCAGGCTAATCGAGAAAAAATGTTCATAATCTCATAAATCTCTATAGAGCATCATCATATCTACTCTTTTATCTACATCTACCAAATATGCCTACACTTAGTAAATAAGCCAAGTATTGTTTACTCTTTATGTTTCTAATTTTTTTTTTTTTTTTTGCATTATGATTTTTATATTTAGCATAATCTAGTATTTAGGCATTGTATCATATTATTGTGAATCTAAATTATTTAAATATCTCAATTTTAAAATAGTCTATCCATTTACTTTATTCAACTATTCTCCCCTTAACCCTTACTTCAAAAAAGGTTTAAATTTTTTTTGAACCCAACCTATGAGTATTAATATGTAGTGAATGATTTATCTAGGGTTTTCAACCTTCTAAAATATCAGATTATAGTAATTATTCATGTCTTGATTTTATTAATCTATATGCTACCTAGGTGTAGTGAAAGAATATGTGGTGTACCTATTGATAATTATGATATTCATATTATTACACATAAAATGTATCAATATAATTATTTTTGAAGTCAACATACCCCCATTTTTTGAAAATTGGGACCCTTGAGAAACTTTGAACTTAACACTGAAAGCATGGCTTGTTTTGATTACTATAATTTGAGGATCATCCACTTTGATAAAATTGGCCTACTAGTTTGTGGTTTTTCTTTAAGGTTAACTTATGTTACTAACATTTTTCCTTCATGTGAGAATTTTAAATTTTTATGGAGACTTTATAAATGGATCATTCTTAGATCCTAACTATTTATCTTCATCAGGCTTTTATTAGCCTTTGATATGAAGAATCTTGTTTTTGGATTCATGCAATAAAAACCTCCATTTAAAAACCCCTAACTTGAACACTTGGTTAAAATTCAGATATTGGTGGGAACATTTTTGGTGGGAATACTTTGAATTTATTTTGGATTAAGCCCCAATTTTCATGTTAAGGCTTGGTCATGTTTCTTAACACAACCAAACCTTAGCCTAAAAAATATGCTTCGTCCCCTCTATTTTGCTAATTTATTCCTTATATTTCTTCTATGATATAATGTTATGCTATCAAGATCCTTTTATTTTATCATGGTCTCCTTTTTAAAAACTTTAGCCTAAAGTTTTAACCCTAAGGCCCCATTCATATTTATCAACATGAACAAGAATTTACCCTTAACACTTTACCTTATGTTCCTATTTCATATTGAGTCCTCACTTAAATAACTTACTTATTTTCAAATCCAACAATCTTTACTTCATCATGACTCTTGATCCAATGGGGTGATGTAAGCCTAATGAACCTAGGCATTTAGTCATTTAGACCAATCATGTGTGATGATTTAGATCACAATCAATAGCTCTTAACTCATTAGGATTGAGGATCCAATGGAACAACATTAATTAAAAAAAAAGCAAAAACCTAGAGAAAGTACCATCAGGATGACAAGTATCATCATCTCGGGGACCCAAATAGAGATTAATGACCCATCGGTCCTCCCTAAGGTCAAAAAAGTCAAATCTTAAAAGTCCTTTAGGGTCACCACATGGTGCTCTCATAGTCATTAGGTATTAAAAAATTAATAACATGCACTCAATCAAATATTTATAAAATGGCTATCACTTCGTCATGGATATTGATTAGATAGAGAAAATTGAATCCAAGATCTATGGAATACAAGAACTTGATGAGCTTAAAATTGATTATTGCATGACTATCATTTGACATCCACAAGGTCATCATTGATGTCCATGTGAAGGTCAACTTTAAGTGCATCAAAACTAAGAGCTTCATGAGCTTAAATTTTAATTTATCATGAACGCCATTTGACATCTATGAGGCCATCATTGACATCCATGAGACCATCAAATTCAAGCTCATTTAATATTTTTGCTAGGCAAATAGATGTGTTTATATCATTTGAATGGGTCATTCAATATTGTGCTTTAAAATTTAACATAAAATACTTTAGCCTAAGTTTGTGGCATATTCATTAACGTGAAACATAATTATCTTAATCCATTTTAGCCTATTGTTTTTTACCATGAACTAATTAAAGTTAATGCATGTTGTAGGATCAATGTCTCACACTTCATCAGGAATGGATGGTCTAACAACAAAAAATCATTGATGAACATTCAATGAAACTCCAAGAGTATATGGGATTGACACATGGTGGATGCATGTTCAATATACAATTGATGTAGGATGTAGAGCTTAGAAAGCTCATGAAGGTGACAAGTGGAAAAACCATGGGGCTTGATACAAATATGACCAATAATAGGTGAGGTCCCAGATTGTGATCAATGGTCTGCATTGATTCATGGGGAATGATCTAATGATCAAAAATAAAATGATAAATTTTAAATTAAAATGACTATTAATTTAAAGTAATTTCTTAAAAATTCCATGAAAGTTCAAGATAGATTCTAAATAAGCACCATGCAAGCATAAAATGACAAAATCTATATTTTGTGTTCTTGGTCACAAGAACTAGAGAGACTCCTAAAAGATGATGATGAGGTAGTAGGAATGATTGAATAGCTTATTGGGATAATTATTATTTACCCTAAACATCCTTTTACCATAGGTATCATGAAGGATGAGGAATTCAAACATGGGGCTAATTTCATAACACATGAGGTAAAAAGTAAAGTCAAGGCCAATTTGGGGTAGACAATGGAAAAATCCTAGACATGATATTAAATATACATAAAAGGATAATTAAGGCCAAAATAATTAATGAAGATATGGATAGGAATGATAGGGAGTTGAAATATCTAGTTAAAAAAGAATAAGAGTGTATTTTAAGGCTAGTAGTGGATTTGGGACTCATTAATGAGGAACATCAAAATGCTATGAACATCCGTTAGAAATAAAAAGCAAGTTCCCAAGTGTAAGTTCCACTAGATAGTTATTTAATATTCCACTCTTGTGAATCATTGTAACATTTTGAGAATGGAATATTCTTGTATGAAGGCATAAGCTAATTTTTTAGCATATTTGCCTCTAATTTGGTCTATTTTAGAAAATCAAGTGTATTATAAAACATTATAGAAAAAGGATAATTGTCCTTAATTTTTGTATATTTGTATCTTATAACTAATCGATATACTACCTTGTCCTTCTACAAAATCCATTACTACCATTTTTAAAGGGGGAGTTCTTAGAGATAAAATTTCTTTGTAAACTTGGAGCAAGAAATACAAGCAAGAAATTCTACAAAGAATATCCAGTATATGTCTATGTGTTTGTTATCATGGAATCTCTCTCATTTACTTGTTCTAATTTTAATATTTTAATGGTTCTTATGGATTCTTGGTGTACACATTTAATTATAGAGTTGTTAACTTATGCCAATGTTATGTTGATTGAAAACATTTAGTTTCATTTTGTTTCCTCTACTCTTCTTGCATTTGGCCAATGTTTTTTGCTTGCAGGGGTAAAGTCTTTAAAGTGAACCTAATTCTTATTTTCATTATTTACACCTTCCTTAGGAGTTTACCTGATGTATGGTATGATTGGGGCTCAAGTTATTTCATATCATACATTGGTTTTAAGTGTCTAGCTAGATGAGACTTGAATTGCTTCATGATGTTTGGAATGAAGATCAACAATATTTCTTTCTACCCTACCTTTATTTTTTATTATTTTTTAACTTAATGACATTAATTTAGCTTGCCATTGTAAATTTCCATCCTAATTTAATTCTTTATTTAGTTCTTTATCACAATTCACTATTTTTCCATAATTACTTTTATTATACATAGATGTGTTATTTGGCATGGTGTCTCTCAACCACCAACTAATATAAATATTATGAAATAGTCACTTGTTCTAACTCTATTCCACCAATATCTAACATGATTATTGTAACCTATAACTCATACATTGGATTCTTAGGAATTCAAAAATGATAAGTATTCATAAACACTTTGGCCACATATGGTACACATTTAGGCATCAATAGAAGGAGCTTCACTGGTACTAGAAGGAGATACCTAAACTAATCTTAGTGAATTTGTAGGATCTTTACTGGTTTTGTTGTATTTTGATCAAAGATCACTCTATTCTTTAGATATTTATTTTTCTTTTAGCATAATTATGTAAAGGTTGGTAACCTTCATGGTTTTAGATCTGTATTTAGCCTTCTTTAGACAAAGATTAACATTCTTTGAATACATATGCTTACCTATATTAAATATAGCTTTAGATCTAGTAATCCAATAGGTTTGAGGTTAGTAATAGCTATTTTTATCAAATATTCATAAATACTTTGAAAATTTGAGTTTTTTTCTAATTTGAACATGTAAATATCATTCATACTAGTGTATTGGGACACTTATTTGATATAAATTAGTTAAAGAGTGTTGTCCTTTATTTTTTTTATATAAATATTTTAAAACTTTGACTAATGTAAAAATGTAATCATTATTATTTTTAATTATTGATTTGACACATCGTATTTAAAAAAAAATTCAAGGTCACAACCTAGAATCACCCAAGGCAAGGGTTAGGTGAGAAATTTTCCCAAAGACTCAAACACTTCACCAGTTCAATGTACTCATGTGTTCAAGGTATGTCTTAGATAGGTGGTTTTTCAATAAATGTGCCATGTATAATACATGATCTTTCCTAGAATCTTAAAATATATTTTTCTTCATATAGTCCTAATAATGTTATCACAACTGAAGAGCATGTTATAAGTTTCAAAGATTCTATAAGGTTAGTCAATGTGATTCATGAAGATGTATCTTATAGGTTATTTCGATTTGCTTTTAAATATGTTTCCTATGAATGGTTTCTTAACTTTCCAAAAGATTGTATTACTAGATATAATGACTTCAACAATATCTTCATTGATCAATTTGGAAAAAATAGTAGTTCCTATGTCTTGTATTAGCAATTTACCATAATTAAAAGGTATGTTAATGAAACCATCACATCCTTTAACACTTAGTTCCAAATAATGTTTATTAAAATTAAAACCCCTTATAGACCCAATGAGGCTTTGGGCTTAGAGATTTATAAGGATGATATAGATCCCTTGACCTCTACATTCCTAAAATATCTCTTCTAGTCATTAACACATTGACCTAGGCCTATTCTAAAGCTATGATCATTAATGACCAAATGCAGCCCCAGGGTTGGATGGAATATTCCATGCCTAATGTCAATTCAAATTGGCCCATCTAAAATGTCATTCCTAGTATGCATACTTTAACACCAATTCAGAATCATTTTCCCTTAAGTCATATAAATCTTGGCCAAGACCTAAAGTTATTGAATAACACTGCTAGTGGATTTCAACCACAAAATCATGAAACTCTAGTGTCTAAAACCAGTAATAATGCTCCAATTCATAATCTTGAGACATCAAAAAGTTAAAAAAACTTAATATTATAAATTATCCAAAAATTGAGCATTGACTTTCATTAGTTACAAAAAACAAGTAGGAAATTCAAGGGAAGGATATGATAGAAACTATGCTTCCCAAAGGTTTGATAGGCTTCTGAATGAGTTTCGTGACAGAAGTAATCAGTTATCATATAAAGACATACAAATAAGTTTCTATGATATTTTTTTGGTTGATTATTGTAATATTTTATAAACCTCTAAAAGTGTGCCTAATCAGGACGTTGTTGGAGGGACATCTAGCTTTGCAGGAGCATCTCAAGGTATCATGCAGGCCTTTGATTTCTCATTTGAAGATGAAGACGAAGAAAAATATGATAAAATTAAATAAATTGCATATAAGGGAGCTTATATTCCTAAATATTTAAAAGAGATTATAATTTAAGATTAACAAGATGTCATCATTGGTACACTTGTAGATGGAAAGGAAGATTTTATGGAAGTAGATATGAATCAAGTCCATAATGAGCTTTCTTTAGAAGGAAGCTAGGGAGGCAACCCACATAGTTATATTTATAAAATGGAGAATACCCCTAAAGTAGATGATCACTATTTGAGGTCATTCCATGATTTATTAAATGGAATCAAAGAGCTAGAGATGGTAGATGATGGAATAGGAAAACACATGGATGATTCATTTAAGGATTTCACTAATGATATGAATTTTCTATAAGATGATATTATTTTAGAATCCCAAAACCAAGATAATCTAAATCTTTCTTGGATATAAGACATACCTCCCTTAATTTAAAATGAATATGGAGTGAGTGAATCATATCAATATTATCATATGACCTCATCAAGATATTAGGAATAGGGGACCAACATGTCTCTGATGATGGAATTTAAGATGTACATCATATAGTCAATCAGGATGAATAATCCTTTTGGGATGACATGGAAGATTTTTATACAAAGATTGGTAGTCCATGTCCATCTCAAAAATAGCATAATGAAGACATTAGTCTAAAGATACTAGCTAAGATATCATTATTGGGTGAAGATGATATAATCCAATGCCTATCTATGGATGAAGCAAAATTGACACTCCTATTTCCAAGTAGAAGGATTTGGGAAGAAGATTATTGGATTTTAGACTTATATCTTTGATCCATAAACTTAATAATGGATATGGGATCCCAAGTCACACCATCCAAAATACCTAGACATCCAAACTCCCCTATTTCCAAGAAGATGCCATAAAAAACACTCAGTTTTAAGGTTTTGTAGTAGACTAAATAACTTTCCATTTGATCCTGGAGGTAATTATTTTATGAAGTTACTATAGGGCTTAGATTAGTTTCTTTCATATTCTTCCTTTCTTGTTTTATTTCTTCTATCCCTTATTTGTATGTAATGTGTATACATATTTATTTTCCTTTTGTTATTTTTTCCTTAATCATAATTAAGTCCTTTTTGATAACACTTTTCTCAAGTTTTATCTAGGTTTCTCAAGAGCTTCATAGTTCAAAAATGTAGATATGTACCTCATGAACATGTTGACCATGGATTTGAAGTATGAACTTGATGTTCTAATTTAGAGGAACTAGCAAAGACTGATGATTAGGTTAACTATTTTATGAGAACTATAACATTATTTTGATCTAAAATTCATCTTAAAATGAGTTTCACATATGGATTGAAAGCTTGAGATATTAGGGAACAACCATGCTTGCACTTAACAAACATCCTTATCTAGGACAAAAGTCATAAACATAGGTGATTAACTAAATATCACACACTTGACCAAATCTTTCAACCTTGCTACCATGGTTCCTAACCTTGTTGAAAGCTTAAAATATCTAAAAAATACTAAAATAAGAATTTAATGCAAAATCAAAAGCTTTCCAAGCATAGGTGATTCTGGTAATCTCTACTGGGGCTATGGATGCCTTGATGGTAGTGGATTAAGGCCATGAGTGGAGCCAAATGTATCTTTTTCAGGGATATAGACACTTGATTGTTAGTATAACAATGCCTAATCCTTTCCTAAACTAGAAGCATAGTCTTTTAGATATCCAAACATGCTCTAAGTCAATGTTAGTGATTAAAGGCATGAAACATGGAATTTGTCCCCTGGGTCCAATGGAAAATAGTAAGTGGAATCAAAGCACACACAACATGATTATGCACTAAGGCTTGACCCTAATTTTTCATGTACAAAACTTTTTTCAACCATAAACTGATCTTGGTGATGGCATAAATCAAGTAAAATAGGCGAGCTAATCACTTGTCCAAACTAGAGCCTCTGAGTTCTAACATAGTGCAATGTTTACCCTAGAAGTCACCATTTATTAAGGTCAACATACCCCCATGTTTTTAAAATTGGGATCCCTAAGATACTTTAAACTTAACACTAAAAGCATGGATTTTTTTGAACATTATTATAATTTGAGGATCATCCACTTTGATAAAGTTGGCCTACTAGTTTATGGTTTTGCTTTAAGGTTACCTAATGTTACTAATATTTTCCCTTCATGTGATATGTTGTATGTTTCATGGATCCTTTATAAATAAATCATGCTTAGATCCTCACTATTTATCTTCATCAAGGTTTTATTAACCTTTGATCTGAAGAAACATATTGTTGGATTCATGCAAGGAAACCCTCCTTTCAACAAACCCTAAATTGAACCCATGTTTCAAACTCAAATATTGGTAGGAAAACTTTTTTTGGGAATAATTTGAATTTTTTCTAGACTTAAGCCCAAATTTTCATGTTAAGGCTTGGTTGTGTTTGTAACATGACCAAACCTTAGCATAAAAATTATGCTTAGCCCCTTTATTTTCCCCCTTTGTTCATTATATTAATAACATGGTCTAATGTTATGATAGTAGGATACTTTTATTTTAGCATGTCAAATTTATTAAAAATTTAGCCTAAAGTTTTAACCCAAAGGCCCCATTCATATTTATCAACATAAATGAGACCTTAGCCTTAAAAAATTATCCTATGCTCTTATTTCATCCTGTTTCCTCACTTAAATACATTACTTCTTTGTAGATCTGATAGTCCATTCTTCATCATGACTCTTGATCCAATGGAGTGAAAAAAGTATAATGAACTTGAGTATTTAGTATTTTATACCAATCATGTATGACCATTTGGATCATGATCAATGGCTCTCATGTCATTGAGATTGAGGATCCAATGAAGTGAATTTAGTGAAAAAAAATCAAAATCTAAGAAGAAGCACTGTAAGGATGACAAGTGTCATCATCTCAAGGACTTAGATAGAGATCAATGACCCATAAGTCCTCCCCAAGGTTAGCAAATCCAAATCCTAAAATCCCCATAGGGTCACCATATGGAACTCTCATAGTCATTAGGGCTTACAAAACTAATGGCATTCACTCATTTGGATATTTATCAGATGGCTCTCAATTTATCATGGATCTTGATCAGATGGAGAAAACTATATCTAAGATGCATGGAATATAAGAACTTGATGAGATTAAAATTGATAATCGTGTGATCATCATTTGACATTCATGAGGTCATCTTTGATTTCTATGTGATCATCAACTTTAATCCCACTAAAAATAATAACTTTATGAACTTAAATTTGATGTTTTCATTAATGTCATTTGATGTCTATGGGGTCATCAATGACATTCATGAGATTGTCAAATTCAATCTCATCTAAAATTTTATCTACATAAATAGATGTGTTTCTATCATTCGAATGGGCCATTTGATATTAAGATTTAAACCTTAGCATAAAATGACTTAGCCTAAGTCTATGGCATGTTCATTAATGTGAAATAAACTTAGCTTAAGGCATTTTATCCTAAGTTATTTCCTATGACCATGCACTAATTAATGTTTTTGCATCTTGTAGGATTAGTGGCTCATGTTTCATCAAGACAAGATGATTTAATGACACAAAATCATCAATGATTATTCAATGGAACTCTGAGAGACCATAGACTTGACACATGGTAGATGCAAATTCAATATGTGACCAATGTAGGATGTAGAGCTTAGAAATCCCTCAAGGGTAACAAGTGGCCAAACAATGGGGCTTGATACAAAGATGACCAATAATAAGTGAATTCTTACATCATGATCAATAGCTTACATTGATTTTTGGGTAATAATCCAATGGTGAGAAATAAAATGATAAATTTTAAATAACAATGGCTAGTGATTTGAAGGCATTTATGAAAAATTCCATAAAAGTTATAGATAGATGCTAAATAAGCACCATGCAATCATATAATGACAAAATCTATAGTTTGTGTGCTTTGTCACAAAAACTAGAGAGACTCCTAAAGGATGATGAGGAACTAGTAAGAAGGATTGAATATCTTCTTGGGACAATGCTCACTGACCTTGCACAACCCATCACCCTAGGCATCATGAAGGATGAGGAATTCAAAAATAGGGCTAATTTGGTAACACAAGAGGTAAAAAGTAAAGTTCAAGGCCAATATAGGGTAGATAATGGCATGATTCTAGACATGATCCTCAATGCAGGTGAAAGGATAGGTAAGGCCAAAATCATTAAGGAAGCTATAAATAAGAATGATAAGGACTTGAATGATCTAGCTAACAAGGAAGAAGATTGTCTCTTAAGGCCAATTATGGATTTGGGATTCATTATTAAGGAACATCAAAAGGCTATGACCATCCTTTGGTAGCAACAAGCAAGTTTCCAAGCATAGGGTGTACTAGCCAGTTAGTTAATATTCCACTTTTATGAAGCATTGTAATGTTTTGATAATGAAATATTATTTTGTAAAGGCATATGCTAGTTTTTTAGCATATTTTCATCTAGTTGGTCTACTTTAGAAAAGTAAGTGTATTCTAAAACTTTGTAGAAAAAGGATAGCTATTGTTACTTCTTGTACATTTGTCTTTTACAACTACATGGTATACTATCTTATCCTTTTATAAAAAGTAGTACTATAAATTTTTAATGGTGGTGGGGGGGGGCGAGTTCTTAGAGCCAAAATTACATTGTAATCTTGGAACAAGCAATACAAATAAGTAATTCTACAAATATCATCTAGTGTTTTTCTATTTGTTTGCTATCATGGCTTCTCTCTCATTTGCTTATTCTAATTTCTAGATTGAATGGTTTTTATGGATTATTTTTGTGCACATTTAACTATAGATTTTTTAAATTATTCCAATGCTTGGTTGATTGAAAGTATTTAGTTTCATTTTTTTCCTTTACTCTTCTTGAATTTGGGCCAATGTTGTTTGCTTGTAGGGGTCAAATCTTCAAAGTGAACCTAATTCTTATTTGCATTATTTCCACCTTCCTTAGGACTTTTCATGATGTATGATAAGATTTGGGCTTAAGCTATTAGTATCATACATTTTTTTTAAGTGCATACCCAGATGAGACTTGAACTTTGTCATAATGTTTAGAATGAAGATCAAAAATATTTATTTCTACCCTATCTTCGCTTTTTATTTTTTTTATCTTGATCACCTTAGTTTAGCTTTACATTTTAAATGTCCATCCTAATTTAATTCTAAATTTAGTTCTTGATCATAATTCACTATTATTTGCATAGTCACTACATATTCTACATAGATCTATTATTTATCCATGGTGGCTCCCAACCACCAACTAATATAGATATTGCAAAACAATCACTTGTTCTACCTCTATTCCACCAAAAATTAATAGGATTACCACAACCCACAAATCATGCATTGGATTCTTTGAAATTTATAAATTAAAAGTTTTCACTAAACACTTTAGGCACCTATGGTACATATTTAGGCATAAAAAATTACCTATATAATTCTATCAATAATTATATTATAAATAATGACAATGAGAAAATAATTTTTTTATCATAGAGGATGAATCTGATCATGAAAATAATGAAGCACTTGAGAATAATAAACTTGAACAATTATATAAAGAGAATGCTAAATGTATTTAAATTTTTCAAGATAAGATTCATTAAAATAATGAATATCTATAGAATACCCTCAATACAATATTAGAAACTAATAAATATAAACACATAAGTAAACCATCATTTACATCTATTAGTCTAGATATGGGGGCTATTAAATATACCTATCGATGATAAATCATGTTATCCCTCCTAGCGAGTAAAATATTTATTTAAACATGTAGTTGGGGAATGATATATGTATTCAAGCCATTATTACCCAATATCATATAAATATTGATACATCTATCATGGGAGTAATCAATACTTAAACTCAATTACCATTTTTAATGCCTATATCAACACGTGTAGTGTTTGCATCCCCTTTGGTGATTATCACATATAAAATCTTAATGGGATATTGTACAAACTATTTTCAAAGTTATTAAAAATTTGGAAGATAAGGTTACAAATATTAAGGAAAAATATTCAAAATAAATGCATGTTATTGATAAACTAGATATATTCTATAGTCCACTTTCACTAGAGATATATTATCACCCTTTCCCAATAATGTTTTTAGCACCTAATTTCACACTTTATGATGGTAAGGGTGAACCTAAAAAACATTTATATTACTTCTAAGCAACATGTCATTATTATGCTTCCAATGATAAAATTTCATCAAAATTATTTCAGGGAAGCCTAAAGGACTATATTGTAATATGATTCTATGATGTATAAGTATGATTAGTGAAAACATTAAAAACTCTAGTGGATTGGTTTCTATAATATTTATTTATAAAATCTACTAAAATTACATCATATGAAAAATTTTAAAATATCAATAAATATACAATTGATCCCATCAATGAATATGTTTTGAGGTATAAGAAAATGTTGGGCAAAATAAAAAATTAAATGGTAGATAAGAAATTCATGATATCTTTAGGAAAAGTTAACTTGTCTCACTACATGAGTTTATTATCTTCAATAACTTTCAATATTTTGATGACTTATGCCATATTTTATAAGATCAAGAAATGAAACTTAATGCATTGAAAAAGCTTAAGTATTTATCTAACACAATGACTACACCAAATACCAAGTTTCATATCAAACAAAATTATAAGGTAAAACCTCCAAAGGCTAAGAAGGAATAAAAAATAATGGTGAATATGGTATTAAAATGACATAATTAGATAATATTATCCAATGCACCTAATATATAATTTACATGCTTACCCAAGTCTCCATCATTTCTCCTTAAGAAGCTAGTTGAGTGTCATCTCATATTTCTCCCTTCTCCCTTAGAGGTTGATATAAATCAACCTCTACCAAAAGGTATGATGCAAATTATTATTATGACTATCACCAATATGATATGAATTTTACACATAGATGTCACAAGTTGAATCAAATGATAAAAGACCTCATTGATAGTGGAAAAATCGCATTTGATGATCTTCCAAAGGATTTATGGCCACAACCTCATGATCATCAAAAATATAATATATTTAACAATCCATTAGAATATCATTCTAAGGAATCACAAGAAGTGAAAGTGGCACATGATGAATATGACACTCCACCACATTAAGGTCACCTATTATACGAGATTATTGGAAAACTTAAATGTGGGTTACCTCCTATGATTAAAATGCCTTGTATTACATTTGATGGTAATGAAATTATGGATGATAACTTAGATATCCACTCATTGTTTATTAGAGAACATATTTATCATCAACATATACATAGTGTAATGGTTGATAATGGTTATAATGATAATGTTTTTACCATGATATTAATCACAAATTTTACGTAATGTACCTAGATAGAGGTATAATAGTAGAATATTGAATAGTAGTGAATAGTAATGAATAATAGTGAATAGTAATGAATAGCAATAAATAGTAATAATAATCCCAAATTAATATAATGGTAGAGTGGGATATATTATAATAGTTTAAATAAGAAGGCATAGCCCATTGTAACATCATCCAAGAAGTCATTTATATTAGATATTGTTCTAATATGTGGTTTTCCCCTCAAAGAGTCTTGCAATACTGAGTTATTCCTTCCTCAAAATGAATATGGTGTTTTAATAAGTTTTTTAGATCAATATATGCATATTAGATTGTTATTATGTAAAATGAATAAAAATAAAATTACTGTTCTTTTACATACTTATCTCACATAGTAATGAATTGTACCAAAAGTTTTTTGGACTTTTTGCACCTGTGTCTTATATTTCCAAACAAAGATAATTCTTAAATTTAATTGAGTATTGTAAAAGTTATCACATTTTTATTGACTACCTCTATTATAAAAAATTAAAGAAAAAAGAAAAGAAAAAAGAAAAGAAAAGAGGTCATTACAAGTCTTTCTGTAAGGATGCATTTTCAATTAAATCCAAGATCTAATTAATTATAATCATGAGCCTTCATAGTTTATCTAGATAATTGACGATCCTTTATCAAACTAACATAATTAGAGAATATCGGATGGAGTTTGATAAAATGGTCACTCTACGTAATGACCTATTTGATAATTCTACCGAAGATGCTTCATCAATGGGATTTAATATGAAATTAAAAAAGAGGTTATAATATTCCAAACTCAATATTTTATAGAAGCAAGGGACTTAACTTTGCTAACAAAAGATTGCATATGCTATTATCATGGTGAAATGACTATTTTTACATCCCTATACAACACCATCTTTTCAGAACATCAATAAAGTAAACAATGATACCATTTTAGATGTACCTCAATAGGTTCTAGATGAGCCCATTTAAGAAATCACCATGATACATAAGTCCCCTAATGCACCCAAGCTGATAATCATAGAGCCCAAGTAGGAAATTGAGTCTTAAAATCTCTCAATGAAAAATACTAAGGGGGATGGCATGTTGGATCACCAAATAGTGTATTTTGTGCACTATTGTTCTAACTTTGAGTTGTTAATTGTTAAGATTCAAATTTAAGTGATCAACTCTAACCTCATGTTTCAACTTGAGATTACCCCATCCAATAATCTCTATGTACTTCAATATCATATTTTAATGTTTGAGTTTAAATTATTGTTGTATATGCTCACATCCCAGTCCCAAAAGAAGAAGTGTAAGCCAAAAAAATGCATGATTAAGCCTCCATTTAGTCAACATCATATTTTATTAAGTAATTCTTATCATGTTAGGAGAGCAAAACATTTTTAAGGGGGATGGAATGTAATGTACCTAGATAGAGGTATAATAGTATAATAGTGATTAATAATAATCCCACATTAATAGAATGGGAGTGTGGGATAGATGATAATAGTATAAATAAGAGGGCATATCCCATTTTAAGATTATATAATAATTCATTTATAATAGAAGTTTCTTGAAAAGGAGTTATCCCCCTTGAAGAAGCCCACAATATGGAGTTGTTCCTTAAATAAAAATAATACCATATAATATATTAAATATTTTTAGTTATACGAGAGTGAGGTTCATAACATTTAGGATATACTCATGATTGTTTATACCCTTTGACTGAGATGATCGATGCATTCAATGGGAAAGAACAAGAGGTATTTGGTGAGATTGATTCCAATTTATATTTTGGAACATCACATGTGACCCCATAATTTTATGTTATACCAAACACATTATTATTATATATGTTATTTTGATGAACTTAGATTCATATACTCCACAGAGTTCCCTCCATAATGCATATATTTCACAAATATATATGTGCCAATATAATAATCACAATTTCAAAGATTTATAATGAAACATCTACTAAAATATGAGAATTTTATTACAAGTAAATTAAATTATAAATCCTATTAAGGTTAATAATTAGTGAAAGGTTAATAAGAAAAGAATCCCCTTTCCTAGGTGACTACTACTAGATAAGTCATGGCATCAAAGATACATATTGGACTCCATGAAGATATCACTTATACCTACATGACCTAAATAATTTTTGAGAGAAACTGAAAATGTTTTAGAGAGAATAAAAATACCCAAAATTAAAGCTACACTAAAAAAGAAACAAATCACTAAGCAATGTGTTCCATGAACCACTATAATTTCTACCACTAGCTCACAAATACAAAGTTATATGAGGCATAGGCAAGCATTACACATTATTTTTATCCATATTCAACACATATATAACATCCTTGGAAGTATGAACAATTTATTGTACCATATCCTAAGTCTATAAAACCCTATGATCATCCCTTCAATGGGATCATTGGCTATGCTTCTCCTTCCTAACTTAAAAAAAATTATGAATTCAAATAAATCAATAAAATACAAAAAAATAAAATAAATAAAAATAATTATCATTTTATAGTCATATAAATTGTCATTTAAATGTAATGAGTGTCACTTTAGACCACCATATCCTTAACTTAGCCCTAATCTTATTGTAGGTCCTATTTTGATCCTTTTTCTAAATTATGTCTGCACTTAGACCTTGACAAGATATACCAAAAGTCACATTAAGACATATATTAATGACCTATGACCCCTTTTCACTGATCTTAAATGTTTGGATAATAGTGTGGTGTTTTGGCCTATATCACATTGTCTTATTGGTAAATGGGAAGTGTTATTGACCCTCATCCTTATTTACCCATAAAAAATATCTTTTCACCTCCCATCTCATTTTAGTTTTAGACTAGACTCATTTCATGTCTTGAAAATCACCATAAAACTATATAATTATAATTCTCATTAATTTCACCCTAGGATGGAAAATAGATTCAAATCCTATTAATAAACTTAGAAATAATTTTTCAAATCTAGGTCATCAAACCCTATTATACCCTACTGTTGCATACACTTAGATTCATTAGCCTAGAGATTATATTACTTATGTCTCTAGTCCCAATACACACTCAAATTACTCAAACCAACATTCATAATAACATTCACTTTCACATGATCCAACATTTAAATTAAGATAACTACATCGAGCTCGATCCCTTTTCAAGGTATTGGTATGTACGCAATGCTCAACACATGTGGTGTTAAGGTCACATATAACTTACCCTTATAATGCCACTCTAATTCTAATTGTGTTCCTAAAAATACCTAGTAAGCGTGGAGGATTATGATTTCACATCAAAATAGGGAACAAACAATGATTCATGACTTGATAAAAAAATAGGATTATTAAAACAAAGTATACATCCTCCCAAAAATTCATTATTCCTTATACTCAAAGTAATTAACAAGATATAGGAGGACAATAGTACAATTTACTATTGGAATAAGGGCCACATTACTATTGAAAGGATACTCTGACACTTTTTTCTCATTGATGAAACCCTACACTATTCATGTACTAGTTTCTAGCCTACCACTTCTCCATATTAATTAATTTTATAGCTAATTATCTCCTTTGTAATTTATTTCTATTTATAGGATAAGTAAATAAGTCAATTATTATACAAGTAAATGTCTATTGATATTTATATATTTATTCCTTGATTTATATATTCAACTCTTTATCTACTTAGGGTTTTACATTCCATAATTCCTAATATATTTATAAAATTTAGTGAACCTGACTTACTTTGAATATCATCCAAACCCTAGCCTTAGATGATCTTAGGGTTTTTATCCTTTTATTTTATATGATCAATAAATAATTTAAAAATATCAGATATGATTTATTATTTATTTCTACAATCTTTCATATATTTAATTTCTTAAAAGGTTTGAAATATACAATTTTTTATTTTCCTACTTGCTAACCTATAATGGCATAATTAAATAGATAATTGAATATGAATGATATGATATAATTATAATATTTAATTTATAAATATTTAGATATGAAATATGAACTTATCTATATTGTTTAATAAGAGCTCTTGAAATCCATTATAGGTCTATATTCTAATGCCACATATGTTAATATTATTACATGTACTATGAGGGTAATTTAGAATCTACAACAACCTATTATAACTATCCAATTATAATCAGGTGGAACACCTATTTTGTCTAGTACACATCCCTCATCTTAAAATTTACTATGACATAGGTAATAGATCTATTCTACATAGGCCAAGATGTTACATCTTTAGTAGGGTTATACTAAGCCATCACATGCCTTGGATTATCATGTGATCCTACATACACCATTGGTATAACATATAGTGAAAACTCATTTTCCATATAGATTTTTGGTACCCAATATTACTTTGTATGATGGCAAGGGTGACCCAAAGCATCATCTACATGTTTTTTACATAACATGTTTGGACTATGTGTCTAATACTTAGATTTTGACTAAGTTGTTCCCTCATAATTTAAAATAATATGAATTATAATGGATCTATGATATCCCTAACCAATCCATAACAAAATTTATTCCACTTTCAAATATGTTTTTGGTACACTTTTCAATCAACATTAGTGACAAAGTTTCATACGCTCATGTTGCACATCTCAAATAAAAATATATTGAGATAATAATTGAATATGCCTTGTAATATAAAACCATATTAACAAAGATGACTAGCCCCATGGAAAATAGGACATATTCTATAAAATATTATTACTATCATTACATGAATCTATATTTTTAAAAAGGTTTCCATCATTTATATATTTATGTCATATAGTGAAGGAATGAGAAGTCAAACTTCTCTCCATGTTAAAGTTAAAGTACACAAATGGTTAATATTATAATAGTAAGAGTTAAAATAATCCCCCATACAATATGAGGCCCAATGAAAACAAGAATGAGGATAATACAATAGTTAATGCAACATCATAATTAGCTCCTTATCTAGTTTTATTAGCTTCTCCAAGGATATGTTTTATAAATCTTCCTAAACCTCCAACTTTCATACTCCAATGATTTTTAGAATGAAATGTCATATCTATCCCTCCCATCAAATATATTAATGCAACTAGGCATCATCAAAATAACTATGATTCCAATTTTTTTTATGATTATCATAGGGCACCTAAACATACTACAAACATATGCCTCAACTTATGACATAAGATCTAAGATTTGATAGATGCTAATATCGTTGATGTAATAAATCATATAGAAAAACCTAAAGCATAACCAAATAAAGTAAAATCTATGAAAATATTTTATTATCCATTTCCAAATCATACAAATAATGATATAATAGACACTTCAAGTTTTCATTTCTCTTATCAAGCACATCCACCACTAGCATTCTATCATAGTCATATAATGGACATATACCTTATACATAATATCATTGGTGTGTATCATACTACTATCTAACTAAGCCTACTATCACCTTTTCATAGCAAGAGGTTTTTTATGATGACTCATATTTATACACACTCTTTGTATGATATTATATTGATCATCATGCTATTCAAAATGATATGGTTGACAAAGGTTAAATCATTAATATGTGTACTATTACACTTCTACATCACTTGGGATATTTATATTAGGATATTTCTCAGATAGATATAGTAATTCATGGCTTTAGTGTCCATGTTTAAATATCCATTAGGGAGATAATAATTCCATTATAAGAAGGTCATGTACATGTGGCTACCATATTTATATTGGTACCTAGTGTTGACACATTTTAAATGTTATTTGGTAGTCCTTAGATACAATAGCTTTGATCTATCCCCTCCATTGTACAAATATGTCTTAAGTACATGTTAATAAGGTGGTTACAATTCAGGGCCTTTGATATGAGTATCCTTTACATACTCCACAACCACCTACATAGAGGTCACTAATAATAGTTACATTCATTACCACATCTTAGATATTTGTTGACCCACCAGTGCATATGAGGTATACTTATATAGAACTATCACATATATATGTATGTATGTATGGAGACCTTTATTAGATAGGCCCAATTTTTATAGATAGGATATGGATTCTATAGAGCCTCTTTTTAACCCATTCACATCTATACAATTTTTATTTACTCCCCACAACACTCCACATAGATCTTCCATGCCAGTTATATATTCTTTCACTAGATGGGTCTCTAAGAGCCCTATAGTTCATAGACTAATTAAATTAGCTCCATAGATTCATGTCCACACTTCACATTCATCTTTATCTATACAATTTATAGTATATCTGATTTATATGTCTCATATACTTCCTCACACATCATGTGTGGTCATTATTCCTTTAATCTATACATGTCACCTTGATACAAAGTCTCTCGTAAGACTCATCAAGTAGTATGTTATCACAATTTAAATGTACGTAGTTTTTATTATCTTTCTCCTTGTATATAGTTTCATTTTCTTATTTCTTGTATATATCTTATAGCCAAAAAATAAAAAAATAATATCACACATTAAAATATTAAAAAAAAATCAAGCATACCTTAGAAAATACAAATTTTAGATTGTATGCATGTCAATGTTACATTCCTTCTGTTTTCCATGCACTTCACATGCTATCTATGCTAGTATAGTCAATTTTATGATACCTACATGCTTCACTTGCTCCTTTTGATTGTTAACACATTACTATAGGAGTTAGGTCCTCTACAAAGATTCAATTATTTTACTATATACCCATCAAGGTAACATACACATATACATTGATTTAACATTGCTATATTATCCCATTTGGGGCATCATTAACTCAGATTTTAGTTTTCTACATTATATCACTTTATACTCTACATCACATATTCAGATTTGATTATATATTGATATTGATCATCTTATACTACAAAAAAAAATTACCAATTACTACTACTACTACTATAGACTCAACTTATGTACATATTCACTCTTGTTTTGGATTTATACCACATGATTATGTATAATTTCATTTCTTTTTTTACTAGTTTAGATTTGATTATGTATTTTTATTTCTATATCGACTTGAGGTAATTTTATTATGTCATTGTTATATGGATCTAAGCCAATTCCTTTCATTGTGTGTATGATTTGGCCATGTGCCCATGTCCTTATGTGTGATTTTTAATTGTGTATGTGGACATTTTAACATGTATTTCCATGTCGATCTAAACCAATATTTATTTATCTATGCATATGTATACATTTGACCATATCCTTATGTGTATGCTCTTTCTTAGACTTAGTGACATGTGCCCATGTCCCTAGTATTATGGCCCCTTGGCCTATATTGCATTCCTCATGTGTTTGTAAGAATTATTTCATGTATGCATTATGACCATGACACTTTTATCTTGATTTTAATAGTGGAATCTAATTTATGATGCAATGAGGGACCTCATGCATCTCCCTTTACTCATTTGGTGCCTTGGTGGACATCATGCCCCATCCACTTAGGTAGTTTACTCAAATTATATACTAATTTTTTGTTCATATACATGCTTACATTATAATATCTATATTGAAAACCTTTTTAACAACATATCTAACATAAATCATACATTACCAATTATAGTTAGACTATTTTAAATTATAATTACATGTATACACATTATATTGGTATATCACACATATATAATATATTTTTAGTCTAACACACATAATGCATATATTTTATTTTAAGGATAGTTATTATAGAGGTTTAAAAACTCCCTTAAAATAGGGGTATTCATAAGGGTTTGTCAAGGCCATCCTAGTGCACTCATAAAATAGTTTTAAACATGTAGACATAGATTATAAATCTTATATTTATGAAAATATAGTGAAACATAGTGACACACAAATCATTCTTAGTTTTCTTTAGAAAAAAACACATTTAGTTAATAGCATAGTGTAATGGTATATATTGTAGTGTAGTATTGGAAAAGGGGACTAATTACTATCTAGTAACCTCAAACACAATTTGTTTTGGAATTACTAAAGAGGTACAGTAGTTACAATTTGTAATGAACTTTATTCACAATTAAAGTAATAAATCAAAATTTAATTGAAATATAACAAAATATATGGTAACCAAATTTGAGGGGGCAACCCCCAAATACTTATAATAAGATATAACTAACATATTACCTAATTTGAGTGAGCCACACTCATCCTTATATATAGAATGAATGTGTATAGTCACACCCATTCATCCCAGCCTTACATATTAATAAATCATCATAAATTAATACTTAACTAATGAATGAAAATGCAAATCAAAAGTGTGTCATAGGTTAAGGGATTAACATTATCCTTTACTCAAAAATAATATTTCAATCAATTTTGAACAACTCTAGATGGTATTGCATAAATATTACCAGTATTTGAGTCAAGCATGCCATCCTCTTTACTACATTTGGTTGCATTAGCTTCATCATAATTGGACCCTATAATGTATAATAATTTATTCTTATCCCACTTATGACCTTTAATAAATTTTACATCAAATTTAAAACCTAATCTTTTTTCTCATTTCTCTATAATTTGGTGATGAGTCAATATTGTAGGCTGAGGGAAGGTCTTTGAAGGACCCAAACACTCTTCAATAGTTGTGAAATCCCTTTTATTGACCATAGTTATTTACTATACCATATGATAAAATAACATGGATTCATATATAGTTCATGGATTAAACATTACAACAATGCATTTGGATTGTATCCTTGTGACCACCCAATAAGGGATCATTCATGTTGACATTTGAGATATCATCCACACTTAAAGATAAATTTTAACATTATTGAATAGAGTCTTTAATGAAAACCTTATTTTTTTAGCTTTGATAAATGGATAAAGTATTTTTATACTACACTATGATGATAGGGTAGTTATATCTCATCTATGAACATTGACCAATTAAAATTAAGACCCTTATTTTTCTTTTGAGCACAAATCCATTTATACTAAATAAAATGCTTTGGATCCAAAAAGAAGGATTCCATAACCACCTTTTGTCCACATGAGATATAATATACATCAAAAAATCTCCATTTCATTGATCCAAGGGGATCTTTCACATAGAAATTTCACATTCCAACTTTTGGATTCATGTTTCTTACATGTAGTAGATTTAGATTTGTTTGGGAGTGGTTCAAGGTCAACTTAGGTTGGGTTGTTAAATATTTAGACCCAAAGATCCAACTTTATTCCTTTGAGTATTTTATTTGTGGATAGTTTTGAGGATGTTTAAAAACATTAATATTTGTACCAATTTATTTAATGAGATCATATAAATTTTGATTGAACTAATATAATTTATTCTTCGTCTTTGATGGTAATCCTTGAATATTGATTTGTACACCTTTCACAATATACCCTAGTTAAATCACTTTATGATTAGATGTAGAAAATCCCATATCCATATGTCTACCGTCTAACTCCAAATATTATTTTCTATGAATTTTACTTGGATTTTCAGCACCCTTTCCCCTACCCCTAGTCTATGGTCCTAAAATAAAAAGCTTGATAATGTCAACCCTAATTTTAACTATTGATCTAGATTTGACCAAGTGATTTGGAAAAAATGTCAGCTTAAAATATGAAAATAAGAAGAATGGACCTACACTAAATTTCTTCAAATTTTCTAAAAATAGAATAAAATAAAATAAATCCTTAGATTTTAGATTTTATTGCAATTTTATGAAAAATAATAAAAAGGTGGTAACTCCTATAAACCTAATCTTAAAATCCCAAAATATTTACTATGGATTCTTTATATGATGGTCTAACTCCAAAAAAAAAAATTACTAAAACTTTTCACTAGATTAATAGATATAGAGGAAATAAAATTGTATATTGAATCGATGTTGTAGTACCATTTGTAATGAACTTTCTTCAAAATTAAATTAATAAATAACAATATAACTGAAATATAATAGAATATATGATAATCCACTTTGAGGGGACCACCTCTAAATCATTACAATAAGATATAACTCACATATAACCTAATTTGAGTGAACCATACTCATCCCTATATATTAAATGAATGTGAAGAGTGTCACCCATTCATCTCACCCTTACATGTTGATAAGTCAACCTAAAGAGATAATTAACTAATGAATTCAAATACAAATGAAGAGTATCTCATAGGTTAAGGGATTAAAATTATTTAGATTTTTTGTCTCAATCATATATTATCATATAAGTTTAGTTTCTACTCAATTTTTACATCGATCACATGGGTTTTGATCAAACTATGGGATCATACATGGCAGGATCACTCCCATTTTAATTTCATATATGCATTGACACAGATTACTATGACTAAGTTTGAAATCCATATACACAATTATTAGAGTTGGTGAAATGTGTGTGACATATTACACTCATATGGAATGACAAATCCATGTCATTATCCATGTTGTATACTTTAGACACCATATGCACTACTATTCAACTACATTTACACTAGATTTATGCCTCATTATATTTATGTCAGTTTAAATTCTTTAGTATCCCAAAGCTACTTTTACATTTTAAAGTTTTTATATAGCCCAAGGCCATCTTACATAGTTTGAGTTACATCACATAAATTCATCTTCAAGTGCATCTATTACACATGGGTAGGAAATTATGGAGTCATATCCTACTTGATTTCTTGATCCAACAACATCAAAAGGTTAGACAACTCACTATTCTAGTGTAAGTTATTTACAAATTATGATACATTGAATAGCGGTGTGAAATTATGGAGTCAGGGTCAGCTTGATTTATTTAGCCACCTACACATGGGATTTGGGAGAGACATCATCCTCCCATTTATTTTTATCACTATAAACACACATAAGATGTCACCAAGTTTTATCATTGGTTTGTGTACCTAGTGAGGTGTATTCATTCCTTTCTTTTTTTTCTCTCATAATCTTTTTACTTAGTTTTTTTCTTTTATTTTCATGTTTATTAAGCAAGGATTGATTCATACATGTTTCATTTACAAGATAAACAATGAAGAATATCTCTTAGACATAGATCGACATTCATAAGATTCACTTCTTAAATAAGTCTAGATATGCATCTTTTTCCTCTATCCTAGTCATTTTGGTCTACTAAATTTATAGAATAAAGGGGGGAAACAAAGCCATCTAAAATTTCATTTCAATGCAATGAATGTTAGCTGAGACCACCCTATCCTTAGCTCATCCCTAGACCTATCTTAGGGCCTCTTTTGATCCCTTTTTAGCTTATATGTGCACTCAAACCTTGACTAGATATATTAAAACCCACATTAGGCCATCTCATAAGCATCTAGGACCCTTTTTCACCCATCCCAACCATATAGATAATATCATATCCTTTGGGTCTATAACAAAATATGTAATTGGAAAAAGGGTAGCATTATTAACCCTCAACCTTCTTTACCCCTAAAAAAGATAGTTACACTTTCCCAAGAATTTTAGGGTTGGCCTAGACTCATTTCATGTCTCAATAAGCAATTAAAAACTATATAAACACCACTCTAATTAATTTATCATGAAGATGGAAAATAGATGCAACTCCTATGGACAAACTCTAATATAGCTATGTAAATTGAGGTCATTGATCCTTATTCTACCCTACTTTTGCATACATAGATACATCAACATAGAAATAAGATTACTCAATTTTATAGTCTTAATACACAGTCAAATCACTCAAATTAATATTTATACTATCATTCACTTACACTTTCACAAACATTTAAATCAAGGTAACTACAATAGGTTTTATCCCCTTTCAAGGTATTAGTTTATAGGCAATGCTTAGCACATGGGGTGTTGAAGTCACATCCAACCTAACAAAATAATTAACCTATACTTGTACTCCTAAAAAACCCTATAAATCATGGAGGCTTGGGGTTTCACATCAAAATCAGTTAAAATAAGGAATAAACAATGACATAGGACTTGGTCTAACAGACATAGGCTTTTCAGAACAAGGTAGACATCATCTTAGAAATTTGGTGTTCCATCTAATCAAGGTTATTAGTGTGGTATAATAGGACACTATCATAGTGTCTTATTGGTATAAGTACCATGATACTATTTAAGTGAGACTTTGATACCTATTTCTTATTGACTATAGCGTATACTATTTTTGTACTAGTTTCCATCCTACCACTTATCTGTCTCAATCATTTTTCTAGTTAATTATCTATTTTTAAATTCATTAATATTTATAGGATAAGGAAATAAATCAATTATTTTAAAAATTAGTGACTATTTATATTTCTATATTTATTCCCTAATTTATATAATCAACTCTTTATCTACTTAGGGTTTTTCATTCAATAATTCTTATAATAGTTAAATCACATTTAAATACCCACTATATTTTTCATTATTTTTTTACTTTATGTTAGTAGATATAATACCATTTCCTTTTATATAAACATATTTTTTAGGGGTATTTAAGTGTGATACATGGATACAATTGATCCATGCCACATGATCCTACAAATATTGGGCCTTTCCTTTACCTATGTGACACATTACATTAGGGGAGTTTGATTATATTGATCATAATTGATACAAGTGTTATTTTTTATGACAAATTTAAATATCATGTCAATATTATATACTAATTCTTACACATTTATATATTTATTCTTACATCTTATAAATTGTGCTTGATATGATATGATATATGACATTTTTATAACACATGTGTGCAATGACTAATATTTCATGCTTATGTTAGATGCTTGTATTGAATTTATTCATCTCTCACATGGATTTCACTATTTTAATTATTTTTTACTACCTTATCTCAATTGTGAAACATTTTAACATGTTCCTTGATTTTTTTCCACCATGCCCTTGATTATTATTTCTTTGGTATGTATAAATTTGAGCATTTCCTCTCCTTTGAGTTTGCATCATATGAAGATGATAATTTTCTATTGCCTTCTTAGATATATTTTGAATGATATTGATTGATCATGTTTGTACATTATTTTATTATAATATTTTGCTTGTTACTCCTACATGTGTTCATTATCCATATCATGCATCATAGTTCTTGGTTTTTTTTGATACTGTGAGTTTAATTCATACATATAATTAGACATGATACCACTATATGATTATTTCCTACATGATTGATACATATATGGTATGGTTGTCTTATCCTTTTTAGATAAGGTGACTACCATATTGCATTCCCCTCACCTCAAAATGGGATGGGGGAGAGGGGGGTGTGGGTGGGGAAATGTCATTGATGGAATTTCATAGAGACATGTGTCCACACACACACACACAGTTTGAAATTTTTGAATAATTTGATATAGTTTACATTATTTAGATATACACATGGATCATAATATTATACACTTAGCACCAATTTTCTTAGATTTATGACAAACATTATACATAATTTATAGAGTAGAGGTTAAATTTTGACAAATAATTTAGATTGAATACATTAAAGGTTCATATTCCATGAAAATGCACCAAATCACATACACATTTATTCATCAACCTTACTAAGATGCACCAATTAAGCTTTATCTATCTACAATTGTTAGCTCTTATGAATATTATAGTTGAGGCTTAGTTCCCCTATTTTCCTTATCACTAATTCAATTTTTCAAGTTGATATGGTTACACATTTGACCTGGGTGAGATTGGATAGATTAGATATAATATGCATACACTTGAGTTATGCAATTGATATTTAGTGATCTCAATGGCTTTGGAAAAATATAACCTTGGACTAGATTGGGGGCATGATCACCCTAAAATTATCCTCTTCACATATACAAGGTTAAATTTTGAACCTCTTTCTCTAATTATTCATCAAAGAAGAATCAAAACTATTTCAAATTACCAAGTGGAAACATGCTTATATTGACACATGTTTAATCCTCTATTAATCCTTATTTCCAAGTATTTAAATTATTAAACTTTTAAATTAGATACACTAATTACATTGTAACATGATCTTGTTCATAGAAAATACACAAGTTACAAATTAAAAAAGGGTTATATTCAATTAAAGGTGTGTTTTACACACCATGATACACATTTATTTCCTTTAAACTAGTGTTTTAATCCTTATGGATTACTAGATTAAAAGTTAGGGTATTGTAGATACTAAAATCTTGTTGCAGATGATAAACTAGTCTTGTACACTTTAAAAATCTCAATCATTGTCAACCCTTCAATTAATTACCTTCTCACTATGAAAATTCTCATGTTTTCCATCTCACTATGACTAAATGCTTATCCTAAAATTTGAACCTGATATTATGATTACACAGATAATCTGTAGCCCATATTTTACATAAAACTTAAGATATATCATAATTTTGTATATATAGATCATAAAATACTTTCTTTCCTCTAATATACTACAATTCATACTAGGATACTAAGATTGATGCTAATCTACTAAATTGGATTCTAGCCTTTTAACCTTTCAAACAATAAAACTTGAATGTCTTTCAACATGTATGGTCAGGATACTTGTATTAAGTAAAAATTATATGAGATCACTTAGAAACATGTTTTATAAATACAAAACAAAATATCCTTCATTATCACTAGATATTTACAAAAAAAAAACACATATCAATCTCACACTTAATCATTTGTAAAACTAAATTTTTTAGATAAGGTTAAAGGTTGGTTTTTTGGTAGGGTTCCATACCCTATTAAAAGAGGGTCAAAACCTATAAAATCAAAGAAAACTAGCTAGAGGTAGCTTAATCAGAAAAACCAATAGAGATACTACAAAAGAAATCAAAAAGTAGGAAAATAGAAGCAAAAGTAGCTCATGAAATGGAACACCTTAGTAGTTGTGGAGCCTGTTGAGGGTATATTTTAACTCTTTGATGTTGATATGCATGTTATAGATCCTTCTAGTCATGGTATTGAATGTGCTCTTCCCAAAATGCTTTTGAATGATTTTGCAATATCACTAATGATAGTATGCTGTGTACTAATAATCTCCATCATACTAGTAGTGATTTTATCCAAATCAGTGAACTTATTATAAAGGTTATTAACCTTCTCACTCAAAATGTGAATCTGAATCTAAGAAGTTTTGATTTTATCCTCATTTCAATTCACTTTCTTAATCTTATTTTTATAACTATGATTTAGATTATTAATCTCTTTTCTCATATCCTAGACCAGATTTTTTAGATTGTCTAGGTCCTTATAGAAAAACTAAGGTTGTCTTGATCAAAAGGGTTGCTCAAGGAAAGAAGGATACACTATTATTTCTACCCTACAATTTCTTATTTCAAAATTAATCAAAGGATAAGTATTATTACCTGTCTAAATCATTCAAAATTTATCCCATGAATATTATTTATTAATGTATAATCTATATCACTACATGCACTCACACAAAACATATTGCACAATTATTCCCACACAAGTCCTCTTCCTATTATATCACTATGTATGCAACTCTAATTTACATAGGTGTCTTTAAGTTTATATCAAGCTCACTTTAGACCACTAACCCCTATTTTTCAAGGTGATATGCCTAAGTTAGAGGACCTATGGTTTTGAGAAAAATACTAATATTCAAAACCCATGTGGGTGATCTTAGTTAATAATATGTAAGGCAGTAGTGAACCCTAATAGGTAAAATTGTTCATTACATAAGAGGACATGTGTTTCATACCATAAACAAACATTATATTCAAGGAAAAATCATCGATATTAGTTTTGAAAAATTAATGGTATTTTCTAGGCTTATAGAGAACAAATATTTAAAATCAAACAAAATACTTTGAGGCATCATCCTATCATATCATATACATGTATCTAATAGATATATATGTGCACATAATTAAATAGTCTAGATATTTTTTCTTATTCATGTTTCTACATTCAAATTACTATTTCTATTATACTTTCTATATTACCATAGTCTAATAATTCAACACTATATGAAAATATTGTAAATCTAAAATTATTTAATTGGAATTATTTTAAAATATTTTGCCCATTTTTTTGAATATGATAATCTCCCCATCACCCTCATTTCCAAAAAGGAATAAATATTCATCATTGAATTAATATATTTATACAAGTAAAATACATGATATTAGGTATATGTAAATATATAAAGGTTTGTAGACTATAATGAAAATACTAGTTTTGAGGATGAAGGAATGAAATTTTAGGTAAATTGCCTAATAAAACATTGTCATTTAGAAAAAAAGAATTGTAAAATCCTAAGAAAAAAATTGTGGTTATATGAGAAATATAATGAACATGATGACTTAGTTAGGGTTTAGTATGTCAAAATATAGCTAATATAAATTAATATTTCGGGTATAATGATAAAGTTGAGATAAAATTTAGAAGTAAAGATTATAGATTAAATTAGAAAAATATTTTAAGTCATCGTTATAATGGTTTAAAAAATCTTGTATATATGAATAATTATAAATTATCCTTAAGAGAAACCACAATCCCTAATGTGATACTAAAAATAAAATACCTTTTTATTGTTAATAAATGGTCCTCACAATCCATGTTTACCAAGTTTAAATGTAGAAGAACTTTGGAAAACTATCTAATACAAATTATAATTTTAATAACTAAATAAAAATTGGGGTTGAAAGGCATCAACATTACGCTAATCATCAACAATTTGAGATGGTTGGAAACTCATACAAATGAAATAAAAAACAACACAGAGTTAAAAATATTGATAAAAATAATGTACATAAACAAAGAATAACACATCTTGTAAATGATAAAATTTCATAACAACATACATTCCTAACATTCATATTCTCATTTTTTATAAATAATAGTATAATAAAGGAGAATTATAAAAAAATATTATAGGTGAAATTTTTTTGCTGGAAATTATAGCCTTTACCAATATCAATGTACATGCACTAAGAATTGTAAAAGGTTAAAAAGGATTGGGAAAAAAGTTATTATGTTTAACCCTTAAATTTTTATATACCTATATAAAATATTATGTCATAATTATTTAAAAATTTAATCATTCCTATTAACTGAATACATTTCAATCACAAAATTAATGAAGAAAAGGAAGGAGATAAAAGTATTGCACCTCACTTATGATTTAGAATTAATTGGTTACATAACTAATTAAAATGAGTGGCCAAGGAACAATTTAAAAATATTTGAAAATGTTCACATAAGCAATCCCTAAGATATGATAATTTATTTATTATATGAAAATCACTAAGAAAGCATAAGATTATAATAAAGAGAAGGTCAAAATAATTACATTTTAAGTATACATTTATGAAAAATAATGGGAAGTCATTAAAATAGATGAGGATAATTTTTTTTTTTTTTTATCAACCACTATATTTAAAATAATATAAAATAGACATTAAAGGAGATCCCAAACTACTAGGAAGAATAAAAAATTGACAATATCATAAAACTATTATTAGAATAAGAATATTTGGTCCCCATAACATTCATAATGTTAAAATTAATAAATTAAGATTTAAACTAGATGAAAATTGAGGTCAAAGATGGTTTTGAACCCAACAAGAAAAGAATTTACTAAATAAATCATAATGTAAATGTGAAAGTTAAGAAATCATTGGATAAAATGTTATAATAATGCATGATAACACCTTTATAATATTTATATTGGATTATACATGTTATGCTCAATAAAAACACTTTTAATACAAAGTGGGGAACCCCTCTTTAAATTAATAACTATGAGTTTTTCAACTTGTTATCTCACTCCAACCAGCTTTGTTAGGAGAGAATCCTCAAATTATCATTTTTCCATGACCTCCATGACCATATGGTTTATTTGTAGTGATTTATTTATCCATTTTAGGAGCCCTCATGACCTATTAAATGTTAATGCAATTGGGCCTTTATAGTATCCCAAAATAAAATAATCGCTCTTTTACTTAGAATATTTAATAGTTTAACTTTTCTGCAGGTTTATTTTCATTATAAGGTTCCCAGAGTCCCAGTCTACTAGATTATAAGACTCTCTAAATCCTATATTGCACCATATGAAATCCAATTGGAAACTAGGTACATTTTTTATTCATAACATTTATTCTCATTTTGCTTAGTATTATTTTTGTGTATTTCTACAGGATAAGCGATGGAATGAAAATGAGTTGTATGGATAGCTATTAGAGAAGTCAAAATGAGGTAGAATGAAATAAATAATTGTGCCTCAATTCAAAAAATTTAGTATCCTAAACATAATATATATGTTAGAGATATAGAGAGTCTAACATAATAATAAAATAAAACATTGATCGTGTTTAAAATTTATTAGATCCTAGGAGAGCCTAAACCAATTGATGTGACCTAAAGTTAGAATGGTTAGTTGTTTGTAATTGATAGATAAGTCATAACCCAATATATATTGACAAATTAGAATTTCACAATGTCGACTAGAGTTTATATTTTCAAAAGTATAGCCAATGAGGGCACCCTAGTTTCAGACATGTCAGTTTCCTAGTCCTGACAAAGATGATAGATTCTAGGAGATCCTAACTATCACATTATGTCATATAATATTTTTATACAAACTAGTATGGAGAGACCAATAAACCACTGGGATGGTCAAAATGAGTTATAATAAGAGTCATAAGGATAATCAAAAGATGCCACCTATCTTCTGACACTCTCTTTCTCCCATGAATATAAAAATAAGTCACTAGACCATTCCTAGGTGTCAACCATTATAGCATGGGCTAGTGATTAGAGGAAATTTGTCATAAATTAGGAACCACCTGATAATCCTTAGAGATGATATATCCATATGCCTACAATTATCTAGTAATTCATTGAATGGGAAAATGAGCCCTAAGTGGACAATCTAAAATATCATGTCACAATCACCAAATGTATCAAGTGATATGTAATTGAGATATTTGAGCTTAATTAATGATTAGGAAATAAATGGGAAGATTGAAAAACCAATTCAAAAATAAAATGGTACAAAGTAAGCCACCACATTGCATTAAAGTTATGGATGTATGTGGATCCCTATAAGTGCCTTAGGATGAGCTCGTTAACTATTATTTCTCTTGGTTTCCAAAAATCCACTCCTTTATTTATGATTATAATAGTGAGTTTTATGCCTTATTCCTTTTCTCATTTTTATTTTTAGCCTAGATCTCTCCCATCTACAGTGGCCATCTCATCCTTAAACCCCAAAATTAAGATAAAATATTGAGACAACTTATTCCTAGATGGTTTGATGCACTTCAAGTACTATAATGAAATATTAAAATCTATTGATATAGTACCAAATTCAATTGATAGCGAAGATGAGGAAATTGACATATTTAATATTCCTTTAGAGCATATAAAAAGTGTGGGATACACAAAGCCATAACTAAGCCTAAGATTTTCCACTATGCTAACTTGTTCAAAAAATTATTGTGCATAACAAAGTGGATAAAATATGGTAGTTATGACATGGTATAATCTATAATAAACCATCATTATATTGCCAAAATCTCAGGAAAAACCTTTAATTTTCACTACAACCTCCCATAAATCACTTTGTATTATGATTCAACCATTGGGACCACCTAGGTAAGCTCCCACCAGATTGATAATGTGATAAAGGACTGGGATGAGAACCCCAACACAAAGTAGGTTAACAAGATAGAAATAAAAACATACACCATACTCACTTTCAAATACGAGATCCATTTTGGGATGATATTTATTGATTGATTCTTTAGGGATAGTGACTATCTATATTTCAACATCTTGTGGATTCCCCTACTCTACATAATTATCTAAGGTGGGTAGCTCCCCAAAATGTGAGGGTTAATTAAATTAAAAATGATTAATGTTATAGGTGATGATTTATGAGGTGGTGATTTATATATTATTAAAATTCCTATGAATAAGGATTGTAATAGAGGGGAGGATATTGTGTTAGTCTCATAAAACCAATGAATTGAACACACTAAAGTCCTAACACCTCTAGACTAGACACTAGGGAGAGATTAGGTGAAAAAACTAAATGAAATAAATTAAAAAAAACATAAAAATAAAAAAATATTTTACCTTCCTTGGAGCTCCCAAATGGCTTTCTCAACTTATTCATGAAGAACTCTTTGACAATGAAGCTTAATTCACTCCTTATCTTCTTGGTACCTTGGCTTGTGATTACTTAGCTTAAGACTTGGAATGATAACCTTACTTGAAAATATTGTCTCTCTCCAAGATATCATTATAAATTTGGATTATGAGAGCTTATAAATGAATTAACTCTCACCCGAGGTGAGTTACATTTGTGTTTAGGCTTAGAATGGGTTCAAACTAATCCTAGGTGAGTTAAAACTAACTCTAGTTGAGTTAATAGTTGGCATGTAATTATTATTTGTAATTAAGGGGAATCAATGTCAAATTAGATAGTTTAGGATATTTTCAAAGAGATTTATAACTCATAAAGGCAATGATGAAAGGTTATGATATTTTGATTTTTGGAACTTCCATTTTTAGATATTCATTAATTTCAAATGGATAAATCAACTAAGAATTTAATATTTCTTAATTAGATTATTTATTTTTATTAGACTTTTAACTCTTTCAATATTTTATATTTGATTATGTTCCCCACTTAATATGTCCATAAGACAAATTGATATTTTTTATGCCACAAGGTGATTAGGGATGAATCTATCAGAGGTTATTGTTGAATACAATAGGAAACCATAATTAGGGATGTATCAACATCATTCTGAGATTTGATTAATGATATGAGAGAAATTGTGGGATGTTTAGTGATTCCTAGGCTTAATTTTTAATGGTTGGTAGGAATCGATCTAAAGTCTATTTGGATGCCATTTATGGCCATTTTAGGTGTCTACAATTATACCCTATTTTGGAAGATGTTGTAATCTATAGGCACAATAACATCTCAAATAATGAAAAAGGTTTTTTAATAATGAAATAGGATAATGATCAAATAAGAAGCTCCAAAAAACATTTGGGAAGCCTATAATGACTCCCTCTCAAGGGAATGGCTGATATAAACAATTGGTAGATGGTCCATAAAAAATTCAAGAAAAAAATGAAATTAACCCATGGGTGAGATTAATCAAAAAATATAATGCTTGCATGCATTGATTTAAAAAGAGTATTGATTTTCCCAAAGGTATTTATAATCAGTAACAAAGTTTGAGACACTAATTTGACCAAAGGTAGTTATAATCAATAGCATAGGCATATGCCTCAGTATGGGAGATGAGTTGAAATAATGATTTGCCCATAGGTGGTTATTATCATTAAGATGGCCTGGTTTGAATAATTATTTTGGGTTGTTCCCTAGTAAGTATATTGGCAAGTATAACTCAAGGATATAACATATCAGATAGATTAAATATGAGCATGCATAAATGTATATGTGATGGTCTAATTTCTAAAGACTAACCTATGAATAAGCCATAAATAACTAGGCATACTAGGATGTGTAAAGTGATTAAATATATGATTGGAAGAATAAATGTGGTTGAGATGACCTGAGATTCATCATGTATCTAAGCATTTCTTACATAGTCTAAATAGACTTTAGGCTAATGTAGTTCACCCAAACATGGGAAAACATGGAGTGAGGAATATAAGAAAAATAATAATCAATGTTAATGATTGGATTGTACCTACCAATGTAGATATGGTAATCTATATTAGTATTGATACAACTAAAATAGTCAAATGGTTTAATTTGATCAAGGAGGGTGGAAATATTTACCAAGGTTACTTAGGAGATATTTTTGTGGATACATTTCTTATAAGATTTATTGATCTAATTTTTGATATAACACATAATGGTATACATCATAATATAAAACACCATGATGGCCTAGCTATATTGTGCATAAGGATTGAATCTTGATCCAATAAATAATTGAAAATAATGAACCAATGATAAAAACATGATGACAATGTTGATGTATGAATATGGATATAATCAAGAATAATGCACAAGGAATCACCCAATGAACACATATAGACTGAGTTAAGGTACAAGAATGAAAAAAAATAAATAAATGACCAAATAAAAAAACACACAAAAAACTTTAAATTAAAGGAAACAAAAATCATCATGTCATCAACCAAATAAATACCTACATGTGAAAGCTTAATGGAAGGATAACTGGGTGGTACCCCTAAGCAAAGACACATGTAAGGGGAATGCCACACCCCAAATTATAGTATAATGGATTAGAATAAACAATATATTTTCCATAATAGTGTGGATCAAGGATGACTAATGAACTTTAAATAGGATAATTTTTTTAGATGTTGAGGCTTTATATCTCTATAAGAGAAGTTAAGCAATTTTTATAAATTTTAGGATTTTGAAATATTTCTAAATGTTATTGGAGTTTTCTAAGTATATCAACTTAATTTATAATTAGAAGACATATAATGGTCTAACTCGTAAAATAGAGAGAGCACACCTTAGGTGGTGACTAAGGCTAACCTCAACATGAATCAATCACCACCTACATAGTCCCATTAAGACATCAAGTCACTATAGTTATGCCAAAACAAAAGGTGGTGATATCTAACCCTAGAAAAACAAGCTTATGAATTTAGGAAAATGTCAAGGCAAATGATAATAGTAAAGTTAAGGTGATGTGGTAATGCATGATAAATGTGTTGTTCCTAATTTTCTCATAGGATGTTATTATTAGTAACACAAGGTGAAATACTAATTTTCCAAAAGGATGTTATAATCAATAACACCAATCACATGTAAATTAAATATGTAATTGTCAGATCCACTATCATACTACTTTCATAGACTATCATTTAAACATGTAATTTTTAAATTGATAAAACTAGACTAGAATCCCCTCACAAAAGATGTCAAAAATGCCATTGGAATCAAGGTCAAACTGGGTAAGTAGGGCATTTGAAAATAATTTGGCCAATAATGAAGGTATGGTAGAATGGTATAGTGTAAAACATTATTCAAGGATATAAATGTTAGGAAAATAAGATATAATGGTAATAAGGTTTCCCCAAGTGGTAAGGTAAGATAAATGGTAGTGTATGAAATAATGGCAACGTGAATGGGAAAAAAATGACAACTAAAAATGTCAAGGTAAATATTTTTTTATTCTTGTTGATGTGAAGATGCACATATTGATTAGTAAATGATACAACTAGAATAATTAGTCATGTAAAATACTAGCCCATACCTCTTCTAAATAGTTACTCTATCAAGAGCCTAGTAAAGATTTGTACTCCAATATTGTTCTAATTTTAATTGGCCATTGATTATGTTTATTCTAGATGTCAAGACAAGATGTTTTCATAGCCTTTATAAAGGAAATAATAGCTAGGGATGGTAATATGGATAAATAATGGATGATAGGTTTCTTTTGGAAATGTAAAATGGTAAGGAGACAAATGAAGATCAATATTTTCATGCATACACAATGATGTCAAATTTATATTTGACATAACTTTGGTTATGGTGGAGACAAATACTTTTGAATATGCTCTTCAAAGGACCACTAATTTTTTATTTTGTTTAGACCTCACAGTAGCTACCATATGATTATGTTGTAGTTTGAAAATTTTATTGATGTTATCTTTGCTAATGTCTTCATCAAGCAGTGAATAACTATTATGCTTAGCTATTAGTGCCTTGAAGATTTTTTTCACCAATGAAGTTGTCTTAATTTTCCCATAGTGCTTCCAAGGAAATTTTTCTAAGGAATTTTGACTTTTTACTTTGATTTTATTCTATCACCTCAAACAAAGTTTCACTAGAATATGTTGAGTTTAGATTTATTTTGTCCCCTAGTGCCTCCAAAAAGGTTTCACTAGGACATTGTTCTTCGTCTTCATCAATGTCATCTTGGTTCCACTGATGTTCTACATCTGATACGTCACCATGGATGCATTTAAATAAAGTGTGATATTATAGATCCTAATTAACACTTATGGGTTGTGGAAAGCTAATATAATGGAAATGTTGGTTGATTTTAATGACATGTGAGATGGTAATGGGATGAAAAGAGGAAACAAAATCCTCATAAAAGATACTAGGAGAACTTGTGTTGATTCTAAATTAATCATTCTCAAAACCCATGGGAGGATCATAAATATATTCAAATTGATCTGCAAGGCATATTTAACTACTGTTGTAACAACAAAAAACATATTCTAATTCTAAATTTGAGTCTCTAAGGGAATTTGAATCCAATGTTAAGACTAATTTTGATTCTACTTCTAATGTTGAAAATGATGTCAATTTAAGAATATAACCTAACTTCAATGAAATTCTTCATCTTGTATGGATTTTTCTACAATTATGTATTATTGAATGTTTGGTACTAGATAAGTAATGCCATGTGATGTAATAATGGGATCCAAAGAGACTAGTTTCTCAAAGTGAGGTTCCTCTATGAGGGGAAAAATGTCAAGAGACAACTCCGTAAAGACTGGTCGAGATAATGATTTTCCAAAAGGAATTTATAATCATTAATAAGTAATTCTACAAAGACTAGCTTGTTAGTGTGAGACTCCTTGACAACAAGGATGGGATAAAACTGTGATTCCTCATAGGTTAAATCATCACAAATAGGTTTTTGAACAAAAACATTGTGGATTGGTTAGTTCTCTTAGCCTTGGTTTACAAGTAGTTATAAAATACTAGTTTTGAACACATATTGGTATTTGAATGATTGAATTTTTAAGATAGGAACTAATTGGCTCTTTTGTGGCTTAAATATTAACATGAGGTTTCTAAAATGGGGGATGGTTGGAAATGGATTAACTAGTTGCCAGTATAGGATAGTAACTGTGACTAGTCTAGTCATAATTATACAACTATATTGGGATGATGAAATACCATACTTGAAAGGGCCTAGAATGATAATGGTAGGTCATTAGGAATCTTGGTTTATTATACATTACATAGGATGAGGTCTAAGAATGGTAATGGTATGGTGTTGTGAATCTTGGTTATTATCATGAGCCAAAGGATGAGATCTTGATATGGTGATGGTATGGAATTATGAAGCTTAGTTATTATCACAAGACAAAGTACAAGGTCCTAGAGTATTAATCCTTAAACAATGTGTAGCTTGGTTTCTCTCATAATCTAAAGGAGGGCTAGAATATAGGTAGGGGATCAGGTGCCATTATCATTGAAAGGATAAACTTGGTACATTAGTTAGCCCAAAGAAGGTATCACTACATACTATAGTTGATGATATTGGCTTTATTCCCTAGATAGGGTATTGTAAGGAGGATAATGAGCCATCTCACAAATAAAATCATCTCCATAGGGATCTTGAAAAATGTTATCATACGTGACCACATTATCATACCCTGGATTGTATATGGTTTCACTACATGACATATCTAAGTTAATGATGAATGTTTCACAAAAAGGACTAGAGTTATAAAAACTCTAAAAAACAAGGTCCAAATGAAAAATGGTCCAGAAATAATCTAACTTGGTCTAAATATGGAGTTTTATATCAAAAATGATTAATGCTAAAACTTGGTCTAAATTAGTTTAACATCAAATGTCTAATGTCAAATATCTTAAGCAAATGGTCAATTGGATGAATAAAAACAAGAATGCCAAACTCTAGGTACAAAAATTTTCAAATATTTCTAACCTAAAGAAAATAAATGTTGCTAGGTCTTTCAAAAAATGCACAAAATCTAGTCTCAAAATAAGCATTGCTATGTCTTTTGGAAAAGTGACAAAAGATACACTTTAAATAAAACAAGGTCTAAAGGTATGAGATTTAATATTAAAATTTTGAAACACTTTGGCATAAACTAGGCATTTTTATTTAAACATGAACTTGTTAATTTGTAAAAGACAATGGAATCTATGCACATTAAAGATAGACCACCTCCCCAAATCTAGGCACAAAAATAGTTTTCAAATTGGATAAATAATTATCCTAAGTTACACAACCCAAAATTGAAAGATCGATGTCTAGGCCTTAATTACATAAGGCATAGGCATAAATCAATCAATGTTTGGATTCAAAATTTCCAAGGCTAATTTCAAACCCAAATTAGAAAACTAGGCTTCTTTAAATAAAAAACAAACTAGACAAGAATGAATGACATGATTGTACTAGGTATAAATCCAAATGACACACGTGGTTTGGGTTTTGAAATTGGAAATTGGACCCAAATCAACAATTCCTTAAAATTAATCAAGTAAAATAATTACATTTTCATGATCCAAATATGTGACAAATGTTTTTTTTAAGACTTGAAGGCACATGAACTTAGAATGAATTGGGTGGTGTAATGACACCCTTTTCAATTAAGTGACACATACAATAAAGTTTGATCAAAAGTCTAAGTCAATGGTATGATGTAAAATGGAAAACATAATGCATCAAAAAATAATGAGTTATGTATAAATAATACTCATTTTTTACATGGTAGGATAAACGAAAATAGATAGTTCAACTCAAGACCATGTACGAAAGCATAAAATGACATAAACACCTAAGTGTGACACCTTAAATCCTAAAACTAACAATGTTAAATAGTATTTTCAAATTCTATTAATATATTATCTCTTTAGTGGATTTTAATTATTAATCCAAAAATTAAAAGTGCATGCAAAAATGGTTTTTAGGCCCCCTCTTCTCTCAAGAATTTGTACTATGACATGGAACTTCAGGATACTCACCCTAAATCAACAATGCCTATAATGAGTGGGGTTATTCTAAGCTATCATTTTTTTATCATTTATAGATGGTCCTAAGCATGAATAATACTAGATATGAAATCATGTCATTTATATCCACATCAACTAGATTATTATGAAAATGTATTATCCTTTTCACAACCATTACTCTATCACTTGTTCAGTGTGGTGTAATGTCTGAGTTACCCCTATGTTCTAAGTCTAAGTACCACTAATGAAGCTCATTTTAACTTCTCAAAACAATAATCCTAGTTGGTTACCATAAAATTATATACACCACCAAGGAGTGGGGTTTAGATGATGTTGGGAGATGAATTATCATGTCAAATCTTCCTTAAAGAGCTTGTGAGGAGGTGATGAACACCTGTTCACAAGTCAAAATGAATGAAAAATGAAGACAAGTGAAAAGACTTTATGGTCATTTTGGGGTCACCCAAACCATAAATATTTGGGGAAGGCCTTAGTGACTTTCTTTCCAAACTTTTGGTTTAAATAAAAAAAGGTAAAGGAGAATTTTTTATAACTTGAGTTCCCTAATGGTGATCGGGGGTTAGCTTACACATATCACTTGTCTTGTTAAACAAAAAATTTGAACAAACAAGCATGACAATGAAACTCTTAAGAGTACTTAATTAATGTGAGACTTAAATTTAATCACCAAAATGAATTATTTAGTGAACCTTGAGCCCCTTCGAATTTGTTTATTTGAAAAAAAATTAAGAACTTTGAAAATAACTAAGGAATGAAGACAACTAGGTTCATTTTAAGAACCAAAAAATAATGTAAGTTTTGATCATGTTTAAACTTTTATTTGTACACCTTAGGACTTGAAAATTTTTAGAGTTTTTTCCTACTTAGAAGACCAAAAAGTAAGTGAGAAAATAAAATTTAGCAATAAGATCTTAGTTTTTTAATTTTTTATCTCAAATATGGATCATTATTGATCTATATAAGGATTGATGTTGATCCATAGAGATTTACATCAATCTACTAGATCATCAGTGTTTCCTAAAAAAAAAACATAAAACCATAGGTTTGTATTGAGAAAAAAATGGTTTAAAAAATGAGCTCAAAACTAAAATATCTAATTGAATACTTAAATAATTGAGGTAGATAAAATAATATGCAAATTTCAAACACAAAATGATAGTAAAAGAAATAAGGAAAAATCATTGTTATTTATGTTCCTATCAAGTTGTGTTTTACACATAGAGATCATTTTTTATTTGTAATCGATGGCAATCCATAAAATAAGCTTTGATCCTTGTCAAATTTTAAATAAAACGACATTGATCCCTGTAACGTGTGAGTTGATTATAGTAGAAAGACATAAAAAAATGAATTAAAAACTTTGAATTTTGAATATTTTTAAGCATCCATTAGTAAAACTAATAGTATCATATCATCATCCTTACTTATATGGGATGATTGGATCCCACAAAGCATGCCAACATGTGAATAATGACTACCAAAAAGGGGAGGTTATTCTTGTGTTAGTCTCATAAAACTAATGAAATAAACATAGTGAAATCCTAACACCTCTATCATAGACAGTAGGGAGAGCTTAGGTAACAAAACTAAATGAAATAATAATAAAAAGATAAAATAAAAAACTCTTTTACCTTCTTTAGAGATCCCAAATGGATTGTTTAGCTTGCACATCAAGAAGTCTTTAACAATGAATCTTGCCTGGCTCCTTATGTTCTTGGAACATTGGCTTGTGATTGTTTGGATTAAGATTTGGTATGGTAACCTTACATCCATATCTTGTCTCTCTCCAGATTAGATTAATAACTTTAGCTTATGAGAGTTTAGAAATAAATAGGCATGGCCTTGTATTTATAACCTTAAGAATTAACTCTCACCCAAGATGAAGTAAGGTTGAGTTTAGGCTTGGAATGGGTTCAAATTAAAATAAAGTGAGTTAAAACTAACTCTAGTTGAAATATTAGTTGTCATGTAATTATGATTTATAATTACTAGGTAGTCTATCAAATTAGATATTTTAGGATATTTTCAAATAGCTTGATAACTCATAAAGGTAATAATACAAGGCTATAACATTTTAATTTTTGGAATTTCCATTTTTAGATATTCATTAATTGCAAATAGATAATTCAATTAGGCATTTAATCTTGCTTAATTAGATAATTGATTTTGATTATCCTTTTATCTCTTTCAAGATTTGATATTTTTTATAGTGCCTCATTTAATAGGTCCATATGCTAAATTTAAAGACTTTATGTTTCAAGGTGATTAGGAATGAATAAGTGAGAGGTTATTATTCCATACAATAGAATACCCCAATTGGGGATGTCTCACCATGATTATGATATTTGATTAATGCTGCATGAGCCAATCTAGGGAATTTGTTGATTCCTACTATTAATGTGTAATGGTTGGTAGGAATTATTCTAAAGTTTGGTTAAAATCTAGTTGTGGCTAGTTTTAAATGTCAACACTACTTAGTGGACCTAATCTATGGGACAATCACGTTCAATCCATTTGCCTTTCTTTCATGGGTTATAAAAGGCTTAGCGGTCCATGTAGTATTATATAACTATCATAATAACATTAAGGATATTTGTGAGTCATTTTACCCAATGGTGTACAATTCCATCAATGAGGTACCCATGCCTCGATTGTCAAATTAAATTAGTGACTACTTCGCCTCTATTATTGATTAATGGTAATATAAGATACCATAATTTAGGTGGTTCATATTCTCAAATATCCCCTAATATTACCTTACCACACCCTAGACTACTTAGAAGAGTATTAAATTGCATTTTAATGGTTAAGGGTGTCATTTTCCATTAAACTAGTTATCAGTAAAAGGCCAGTCCATCCCTCTCAATCACTATCAGACACCATGTTTACATAGCCTTCCCCTCTATTAAATAATATGATAGTTTGGAGGGAATTTTTCACCATAGGAAGAGTTGAGCACCAATATTGGGACCCTTGTAACATCATTAAGGCCCACTTAGAGAAGTAATCAACTTATCACAGTCTCAACTATGGTTGTTAGCCTAAGGATGATAACAATGTGTACATGAATCTATTAGATGACCAAGAGGGGATTTATTATATTGAGGAACATAAGAATAAGAAATTGAAGAAGGTTTAACCTAGGCCATCTATTTCACATTCTTTGATGACTCAATATGTTTAGGATGTTTAGCAACTTACCCCAAAGCTCTATAGAAATGTTCTATAAGGAGTTATGATAGTTTTTCCCTTAATATATCCTCTTACACCACAACCCTTGGCTCATCCACTACCTCCTCTAATATGAGCAAATTATTCCCAAAATGTCCATACATTTGCATCCAAAAAATATATGACTCAAGTTCAAGTGACTCAACCTTAGGCCAAACAATCCCTAAAGTTTGATACTAGTGCCATCTCAGAGACTAGTCATTGGTGAGACCAACATATGACACCATCATAAGTCTCTTCCCCCCATTAACTCCATTTTTTATCAGCCTATCATGGTACCACCTAATTTCCCAACTCCCATGTCATCCACTTAGGTGATACTTCCCTTGTTACCCATTCACCTCCCTCCATAATTCCCCCAAGTGATTCTAGCCTTACTCATACCTACTACCCTCATCTCCTCTTTCCCATATACCCCATACATTTCAAATTAAAATACCTACCTTGTTCACCTAGTGATAATCCTATAGATGAAAGTACCCTTGGTCTCCCCATTTCAAGATAGTGTAGTTAAAACTACTATAATATGTCAACCTATGGGAATAATTAAAGTGGTTCAGACTATTCTAATAACTCCCTCCATCATGTAATATCTCCCTTAAGCATCCTTCACAAATTTTACCGCCTCTATTCCATCATTTTAGTAGCCCAAGCTAACATAGGTAAGAAGCCAAGGAATAAGTAAAAGGTATTACATCCCTAGCCTTCCATTAAGGTACCAATTACTCCCACTCAACCTCTTATACATGTTTCCATTACTTCCCCTATACCACTCCATATGTATGCCCACATCATTTATCTATCTCTCTTTTCCCTTATCTCGGGTGTCTAGGTATTTTAATTTAATCAGTTGATATCCTATTTTACAAGACTATTTTAGATAATATGGACTTATCAATAATCCAAATTTTTAAAAACTATTAGAAATAAATTTTACTATATTAGGATTATATTGGATTGTATCAAGATTAAGTTGGATATATTACAAATAAATTATATCTATCTAATGTATTTGTAATAAGTACAAATTATTTAAAATAAAAAAAAAATTAATAGTTGCAAACTATCATAAATAAACTGGACTTCATAAAGAATTACTTCAACTTATTAAAAATAAATCATATCTATATGATATATTTTCAATAAGTCCAAATTATCAAAAATAATTCAAAATAATTAAAAATTAGTCAAACTTATTGCAAATAAATATCATCTATCTAAATATGCAAAATAGTTAGATTTTATGCAGTTGTTCAAACTAGTTCATGGACCATGTATTTATAGATAATAAGACCTATAGGTTTATTTATTAAGGAAAAATAATTCATACATTAATCAAGCACTTAGGTGATATGTGATTTAAATCACTTGGGATGACTGGCATGCCACATGTCAGTAGTTGATTGGATTGTGAACTAATTATTTAATCTAAATCTAGTGATGTTCTCATAACAATCAAAGTTTATCTCATATATATGTACATACCACATGTTGATCATTAGTGTTCTATTATTATATTATAAATATAATATCCCACATAGTTGAGTTATCAATATTATGATACGTGTTACAATCTCAAGTGCAAGCATGATTTAGGATTTTTGTTTGGATTGGGTATCCTTATGCAAACCAAGTCATCGTGATTATCCCATGTGGGAAAATCTTGGGTGATTATAAGAAGTGTAATTTGAAAAAATAAAAAGAGGAATACCATTTTTGAATAAATAATATTTATGCACAAGTGGGACATTCTGAGGTATAAAATCTAAAGACCTTTTTGCACACACAGAAAGGCCAAATTGTATTTTGTAATTCATAAAATCTGAAGTGTAAAATTCTAATGTGAAAATTACAAATACCATTAGTCAAAGACCATTTTGAAGGAATTAAAATGTGAAGTTTAATTTTAAAAACCAAAAATCTGAAGAGGTTTTCATGATTCAAAAAATATGATCTGGCTAAATTTAGAATATGTAAAAGTTAAAGACCATTTTGAATCACAAAATTATTAAGTGGAAGTTATAATAGTCAAATGCTATTAAATAGATACAAATTTAATATAATACTAAATTGACATAGTATAAAATATAGAACTCAAATGCTGAAGTGTATTTTTCAAGACCCAAAATGTGAAGTGCCATTATAAATAATTAAAATAATGAAACATTATACATTCTCAAAAAATGGGCTAAATTTTGAATAAAACATTGATATTTCTCATTCTAAAATTAAGGAAACACCATTTAAAATTTTCCAATCATTTTATTACTATTTTTTATAACACCTAATGAGATGATGGATTCAAATAGTCTATTACAATGCATTTCAAAAAATTAGTGAGAACAAGTGTATGACCTGTCCAACTTTTCTTTGGTTTCCAAGTGTAGATGATACTATCTAAGTATGGATGGTAAATATGTTTTAGTTGGATTTGGATTCTATTTATTATCTAATTAGCTAAATAAAATTATTTTTCTTCTACATCTTTTCTCCTTACATGAACTAGGATGAAGCAAGCAATATTGACCCTTCATTCTATATCTCCATTTATTTAAAGTATCTCAATATTTTTTTTATCTCTAGAAACCCATAATATGTAGTCCACTCCTATAGAATAGTGAGGTATGATAAATAACATATCTCTAATTTGTATAACTTGAGTTGGATCAAATGCATTTTTTGGTCTTTTGTTTCTTATACCAATATATGTATCTGAAGATGCCACTCCAAAATCAAGGGTCCTATCATGAACCATTTTATGCAGATCTCTATGTAGGGGTATGTCACAGTGAGTTTTAGGTCAAAATTATCTTGTACATTCAACTTTAGAAGGTAATATGTCTTCTTTCATTATGTCATGGATGTTTTGGATGTAATATTCTAGATCCTTCCACTTACTATTTCTAGTCAAATCAAATTCATTGAATTGTTGTACATACTTAATCAAGCTATATTTAATTTATTTTTCACCATTTTTCTACTTCTATCTAATATTTTTGCAAAAATCAAATGTTGAGACATTTCTCAAATTTCCAAGTCTTTGAAATATGGTTTTGTCATATTACCTTTTGGAATATTTATATCACCATTTTATTTTCTTCCCCATAATGTAATCATTGGGGGACCAATTTATATCTCTTATCAAGTTTTTACAATGAATAATGGGCTGATCTTACACCATGCATAGAATAGAGTATTGACCTTTTTGTCAATCCTACTATTTCATTTATTCCCTTTATTTGGTAACTATTTACATAGTCTTTGAAATCCACTACCTCTTTGATCAAATATGGAATGAAGTTCCTTGTATTTTCACACGTCCTATAACTATCCATCATCTCTACCACAATCCATACATTTTTCCTCTTTATAGATTTAGACAAGTTTCTAAAAGTGTCATCAATGTCCTCATTGGTATGTCTTACAGGAATAAATCTAACGTTGACATCAAGGAAAACACCTTTGTAGATAAGGAGAGATAAATATTCCAACACATACCTATACAAAAAAAACATGATTTTTTGAATTTGTAAATGTAATATTAGTTCAATATAAGTTTCTACATTTTTTTAATATAATTTTGGATGTAAGTGCCAATTCTTATTATCCCAAAAATAGTTATCTAGTTGAAGGTATAGCCTAAAAGGAAGTTTCTTGAAGGCACAAATTAATTTTTCTTCTTTTCTAGATTTTTTGCATTCAGGGTAGAAGTTTTTAGACAAAATTGAATCATATAATGGATACTTTAAAGATCCAATTTTATATCATAAAGATACATAAGTATCTAGAATTTTTATTTCCATATCTTTGAAGAACTTGTTCATTAAGGTGATAGTAAAGTTAGACCCTCCAAGAATGTGTAGTAAGAAAATATCCATATCTGCATGTACCATAACCATGTGTTATAATCCCCACCATTGACAACTCTAATATTATGTCATTAACTACATTGTTCTTGTCACAATCCTTGACATAATTCATTTTTATGTTCCACCTTGTCACGAGTGACATTAAGGCATTCTTAAGGGTATTGATCTTACATTTGTTTATGTGTGTAATACATTTATCTTACAAAAATTATCTCATTTGAGTGCATCATGATTTCTTGATCGATATGATCTTCCTGATCTCTAGAGATGGACCAAGGTAAAAAAATTTGAGTCAACAAGATGCATGTTTTTAACCTATAAAAGTCATCAGATGTGGTAATGGTCACATCATGAAAATTAGTTCTCCACACATTATTGAATTGTGGTTGGGATATTAGCTCATATTCCATATATGCTAGATGTGCATTGATGTGGTGGCTCACAAATTCTTGAGTGAAAGATGCTGAAATATTTCAAACATTTTATCATGATATTTTTATAACTACCTAGAATGTTAGTTATGGAGAAACATCTACAAAATCATCCTCAAATTGGTCCAACAAATCTTTAGTCACTAGTGTCATCTTTTGTGGCTTTTATCAAAATCTCCCTGAATGGAATGCATTTTGTTCCCCATTTTAGTGACAATTTTGAATGTCAAAAAAGCTACTTCTCTTCAATCTATATATTTTAACCCAAGCTTCCAAACAAATCTTTGTATCATGAAAATCAACGGTATCTTTGTTGTTATTTTTCTTAAACAAACTAGAAGAAAGGGCATCCAAGACATATTGCCTCCTATATGTTTTGGTGGAATCAAGAAACTTTATCATTACATATTTTAGCATCTCAAATGACAATTCTGACTGAGTACATATTTTGGTACAACATTTATCTACATATATTATTAAAATTTCACTATCTATGCTTTCATCAAACTCCAATTTGGTGAGTGAAGTATTTGGATGATTTATTTTTTGGCCCGAGTATTTTTAGGAATGAGTTATTTTTTTTTGACCTTTGTGTTAGGAATGTCAGGCAAGGAGTGAATTCATTATCCATTATGTCCCAAACGTTTCCAATTTTTTTCTCATTTGGTGTTGTTTATGTTAAATTGTTTTCTCTACAAGTCTTAGTGTCCACTATTTTTTTGGAAGGACATCTAATGATAAATGTTTGAATTACCTCTGTAATACAAATCTCACAATGTTGTATAACTTGCCTTATGTAAATTACCAATTAAATTTTTATCATTAGGTCATGAATGCAACAAAAAATCTCCCCTAGTTATGGAAATTAAACATAACCAAAATCAAAATTTTCATAATTTTCAAGAGTTGTACATTTATATAAAAATGCACCCTTTTCCCAAGAAACATTTTTCTTAGGCTTTAAAATGTGGTAGGATCATTAATATATCAAATAAATTAATCCAAACAATGGTTTTCTTATTTAAATGGTTGTATATGCAAAACTAAAATAAAATATTATTATCTTTTTTTCCATGTAATTATCTATATAAAACTTGTTTGGAATGTTTTTCATCATTATTTTGATCCATATAGTAAAATTATCAAATACATCTCACAAATTAGACACAAAAGTTGTAAAAAATGGAAGTGGTAAAATTAGATCAAAAGATTTAGTCACATTAACACTTACACATTCAATATTTATTTCCTCATTATGGTATGTGGAATTGATATTTATGGGTTTTAGAGCTTCAACATTTAGACTTGCCACTTTGTGTATTCTTCCTTCACCAATGACCTTACCATTATTTATGACAAAAACATAGTCTCCACATTGTAATGCCATTGATGTATGACTTTTTAGCTTGGACATTTGTAAAAGACATGGGAAGAGTTATTAATCAGGTTATTTATAAAATTAGACCAATTTATACCTATATTTAGGAGATAAAGCTATATTTATACCTTAACATAAGCATGGAGATATGCCAAAACCTAAAAATTTTAAAAAGGTATTGTATAATTTTTTTTAATGACATGGTTTATGTTAATCGAAAAAAATTATAGATTTTAATATCATATATTTCATACTTCAATTCTTGTTTCATCCTAATTTGAATCTATCTCCTAGGAGATACATTTCAAAACATACATAAGAGTGGAATAGCCACATAGATAAAAATAGATAATTAAGTCAATAGTCAACCATGTATTTTATTAGCATACAAAATGATATTGAGAAATGGAGGTTTTGAGAAAAATTATGGAAAATAATTAGATTTTTATATTTTTGGATCCTGTATGTGATTTGAACCTCTATTGTGGACCCAAAATTTTGAAAGGTATCTCTTTCCTTAAAGTTTTAAAGGTAGTACGAGGTGATACCATGAAATTACTTTTAATAACTTCAAGGGTACCCATGATATTAAGCTTAAGACTTCATTTTTCAATAGTCAAGGACATGTGGCATGCACCCAAGAACCTACAACTTTTCAACACTCAAAAAACATTTCAAGTTAACATGGTGAATGAATCTCCATCATTATACCAATTGTCTCCAATCCATTTACTTTGGGACTGATAGACTGAACTTAATGTGCAAAATACTTGGGAAAATGTTCAAGAGAGATAATGTTAAATGCCATCATTTAGATCACTAGGAGACTAACTCAAGAAAGACATTATATGAAATCTTCCAGTAAAGTGACTCAGTGCAATCCTAAAAAGTGGCACCATCTTGTGAGTCTAATGTAATCAAAGTGTGACCATCCCATTAGTCTGTTGCAATTAAAGTGTCACCATATTGTGAGTCCAATGCAATCAAAGTGTCACCATCCTCTGAGTTAGGTGAAATTCAAATATAAAAAATAAAAGTGAGCCACCAAATCCATTGACACCATTAATTCACATAAATTGTATAGCCTTACAAGAGAATCCAATGAATCCAAAGGCAATATATGAAATTTGTAGAGATAATTACACTCATATTACCATCAAAGTAATAAATTTCAAGCCTAAGTTTAAACCCTCATAAACCAAAATTCTCACAACCATATAATCATGGCCTCCTCAACTCAAAGTTAACCTCCTCCATTTGTGTATTCAATTATAGGAACAATAACATATAATGATATAGTGTTTGATGAATCTACCCTCAAACACAATTTCAATCACTTGTCATCTATTTGGGAAGAAGTCAACAAGGCCAAACCTTATATTCTATAGTATCAAATCTTTACATTCTCATAGAGGTACCAATATGACCTATTGGAAATCAAGATATTGGGTTTATATAATGCCATAGCTAAACCCAAGCTAATGCCCTACATCAACTTATTATTTGATTTATTTATAAATGGTAAAATTTCCATTAAAATATTTCACTTTCACCAAAACAACACCAGTAACCCCCCTTAGTGATAGAGCATTCGAAAGGTAATATGATATACCTACCATTGAGATAGCATAGAACCAAACTCTAGTGAATACTTGGATACATTCCAATAACATATCCACCAAGCTACAAGAATGGGACAATGAACCTAGTACTTTTACAATCAAAGGCCTTATTTTTGTTATCTTAATAGCCACTTTATGACCTGGAATCAAAATTTCCATGGCCCTATTAAATAGAATCTATAGTTTCCCCAAAATGAATTATGTAAATGAGGTGTGGATTCCCTTGCTCAACCTTATTCTCACCTCCAAAAGAATAATTGCAATAGGGGAAATATTCAGTTCCAAAATCATTAGCACAATAACCAATCTAATCAACTCACTAGATTTAAACTTTGATATGATGTCCTATATGGTGGATTCTATAACTTGAATCATCCATGCATCTTTTGATGAGCCTTGGGATCCTTTTGAAGATTACCCTATAAGAAGGATATATGAAAGGTTCAAAATCCTCCACATTCATAGGTTTAGGAGAAACATGACCAATATTAAAGAGACCTTAGACCCAATGGTATATCAAGCCATCTATGGCAAAGATATGCCCAAGATCTCAAATTAAATCAAGAAGAGCAAGGAAAGATGGGGGACTATTGGCTCTATTTAGACTACATCATAATTAGGATAGAGGTCACAAGATCCTAGCCTCTTTATCTACCTAGGTTGCTCCTAAATAAATTTATAGAAAAATAAATTGTTACCCAATTGGTTGACTCAGTGGATGTTTAACTAAGAATTAAGAGGCATGGAGTTATGCACCTGACTCCCCTTAGTATATATAGGATTCAATACACTATATTAAAACACTTTTATCTAGTGGGAAAAACTTGAA
>JARHVA010002370.1:2077500-2162500 GCA_037957365.1 Torreya grandis
AGGGATTTGATATAACCTTGGCATGTAATGGATAGTTGAGTTATGGCTATATGAGTGAATGTGAATAGATATTTAGAAATAATAAACAAAACATTTTATGAAGTGGAAATGCATTTTGTATTCATCAATGGTGAATGGATTATTTTAAAATTTGTTTAAATACCAATTCATAAGGCATGTCATGATCACAACCTATGATCTGAAGAGTTTAATCCAAAATAGGTAGTGTTATTATATGATAATAGGTTCAAATAATTTTTAGGGAAGATGCACAATTGATGAAAAGGACCCTACATTATTCAAGAAGTCTCATAATAGGGTACCATTGTGCTTAAATATTTGTAGGGAACCATATTGCTAGGATTTATATATGGATGTAGACTTAAGCCTTACAACCTTTAATCTCACATCAAAACATCTGAGAATAGAAAATGTCTAAAGAAAAAATCCTTCAATAAAAAAAACCTAATCATTCATAATAATTTTTAAACAAAATGTTCAGAAAACAAGTTCTAATCAAAATCATTGAAGCTCAAAGTTTCCAAAAAAAGCTTATGGGTAAAACCCCTAAATCACAAAGTTTCTAAAAAAGAGTTTATAAGAAAAATGTATAATAAAAAAGTCCCAAACACTTTCACAACTAATTAAAAATATGAACTTAATGTCTGAATAAAATCATAAATAAAATAGTTTTGAATAAAACTAAGTTCCAAAACATACATAGTACAACTTATTAAATGCATTTAATAAGTTAGTCTAAAATATACAATATCATTGTTTGTACTTTGTTTAAGAAGGAAATTAAGTATCAATCCAGTAAAAAATGTACATCAAGCTCAAATTAAGTCTAGGAAAGTAGTGATGACAAGATAAGTATGGTAGAAGGACCGCTAATGGTCATGTAAAACCATTAATTACATGGCATTTCAAAATATTGTATCTTATTTGAGGTAGATCGATTTGGGACATGATAAGTGGATTCATTAAATAAAGTGGCTACATAAATTGACATAGGGTCACATCAAACAAAAACTATGGGGTATTTTAAATATTTAGGAAACAAAAATTGTCACTATCGAAGCCAAAATATTAAATGTGAGGAATTTCACTCATGTGTAGGTAGCTAGTGCATTTAAAGAAGTTGGAAAGAGCAAATTGTATACTAAAATTCATAAAAAAAATGGGGATAAATAATTCCAAAACATTATAGACTTTATTGAATAAGATTATTCTATTATATTCTGTCAATATACTTCTATGTATAAAAATCAAGACCCAAATTTTGGTAAAACAAAATAATCAAATAAAATAAATTACAAATTTAGTCATGAATAGGAATAAGTTTTTGATCTTGTTCATATATTTTTATAAGGTAGAAATGGTGATTGGGATAGGTCTTTAAGAAACCAAATTAAATGATCTAGATCCCTTTGAATTTGTGGAAACAGTCAAAGTTTCTCTCTTCACCCCATCAACACAACTAGGTGCACAAGTAGGAGCTCTTACACTTCAACATCTACTTCAAGGTTATAATGTAGAGAGGCTAATCAAGTTACCTATATTTGAGTAACTAGATGAGGTCATTCATACGTTATTAAGTATCTAAAAGTAGGTGGATATTCATTTGTCTAAATATATCACCATCTAAATCAATTTATAGACCATGACAAGAGCCATAGGTCTCCTAAATCATGGAAAATCCTTATTGGTAGAGGAACCCTAATTAACTCCATTGAGTTTGGTGTAATGTGCATTTTTTTATAGTGTATTATAAATAGGTTTCATTAGAAAACAAAGTAAGCCAAGAAAGTAATAAAATGAGTAATTGACATTGTGTATCATAGGATACACCTCAATGAGAAATATAATTGGCCTAATTTTTTCACATCTAAGCTTATCACTAATATTAACAAGGTACTTTCAGGTAGCTTTCAAAAAATTTAATATCAATTTCTAGTTTTTTTGTGATGTTTTACCTAATATAAGCCCTTGTTAGGCCAAATTAATTTTATTTTGTACTTTTAGCCTACTAATGCACTCATAGGAATCACTTAGACTAAGATAGAGAAATATTATGATCAATTAGGGTGGTTTAACACATGGTAGATTAAGGCTCTAGCTTTTATCAAGTTGCACCCTCAAATTCCATAAGATGTCATATAATATTTAGGTTATCATAGATTGGTAACCAAGTTATACAATGGTATTCAAATCAAGTTACATGAGTTAGCCACACCAACATTGAATCCAAAACCCTTTTTCATAGTAATGGTTGAAGCACAAGCCAAAGTATGGAGGAAGAGATACCTAGTTGCAAGGTTAGAGTATCCTATTCAAATAATCCCTCTAGGTGTAAAACAATGTAGGAAAAAGTAATAATAACCACAACCAGTTATGAAACCAAAGGCCTCACCATAACAATCCATAGCTCCCCCATAACAAGAAAAAGGCAAATAGAAGGGACTTGCATAGATATCCTCACCACCAATAAATATAAAGATATTAAGGCAAATCAAGTCTTAGTTGGACAACCTGCATATACCAAGGATATCTTCTAAGTGTGATCTTTCATTGTTAGGGTTTAATGAAAAGGAATTTATTATATTCATGATTGAATACATCATCCAATAAGTCTTCGATAAGGAAGTGGAGACGGAGTTCTTTTTTTGGAAAGTAGTGCATACTTTCCAAGTGTAGAATAAGGTAGGTAGTGGCATTTTGGTTGACATTACACAACCCCCTCCCTCTATTATTATGGATACTATAGGTTAAGAAGAAGTTTAGTGTGAAATTATGGTAGAAAATTTCCAAAAAGATACAAAATGTGGTTCATCGTCTGTGTAGATTATATATCAATCAAAGGAAGGGAGCCTAATATGGCCACTAACTCACAAACAACCTACTTATAATTGGGATAGGCCTTTAACCACCATACAAGAATGTATGTTATCTTTCGAAGATCTAACCATAATAAGTAGTGCTCATCATGTGAAGTATAGGGGCACGATGAGACACAAGGATACACTTGTCCCTCTAGTAGAGTCGAGAAAGATTTTCATGCACAGAGGTGTGGTTATCAAATCTAAATATTTAGATCACTAAAAATTTGATATGGAAATAGATGATGTATATGTAATGGAAGGTTCTCTAGATAACATTATGTTAGATATAGAAGAAGAAATGGATGCTACATATGACACATTAGATCATGAGGAAGAGGATATGATGAAAGAAGAGAGGACAAAGAGAAAAGTAGAGAAGAACAAAAAGAATAAAGATGCCACATAAAAATCATTTATGAAAGAAGACCAATGTGTATAATAGGAATAATAAAAACAACATGCTAAGTAGGAAAAACAAAAAAAGAATTCTAAAGAAGCCAAGGTTGGGAAAAATAAGGTCAAAGAATCTTAGGTTGAGAGAAAGAAAGTTGAGGAAGATGAATCCAAAAGGAAGAGAAGGGATCATGAAGAGGTAGTACATAAGTAAGGAGAGGAAAAAATATGCATATAGACAAAATAAAACAAAATAAAAGACATAAGAGAAATATGTTAAATAATAGTGCCAAATGGAGGAAGAAGCCAAGCATGAGGCAGAGGCACAAGTTACCAAGGAAAAATATGAGGCTATAGAGACTGACATCAAAGCTAAGATTGAGACAGATGTGAAGGCTAAAATTATGACTAGATCCAAGGCTAAGGAGGTATGATAAATTCATGTTGAGGCCACAACCAAGGTTCAAGGTGAGGAAAAGGTAGAATCAAAACACACCAAGGCATAAACTATGAAAGAAAACGAAGCTAAGGAAAATGTAAAAGTAGAACACGCAGTATCCTACATGTATGTGACATAATTAGGTGCACTATAGGAGAATTCACTATCAAATTATTTCCACTCTACCCAATGGTTGTTGAATTTCCATATCACATAATCTCATCATAACACTTTATTTATTTCATTGGCTCAATTTATGCCATCAGCTACCACAATCATAATCACATCCACCATTCTTACTTTGACTTTCTTAGATGTTTCAATGCTTCCATTATCCAAGAAAAATTTAATGAGCATCTTCATTCCTAAAATCCATTATGTAAAAGGATTTAGACTTGGAACATATTATTTTTTAGTTACAAGAGGAGAAAGAAGAAGCACAAAATCAAGTTACTAAGGCTAGGGAGCTCATCATTTCCACGTGTCTTGATCTAGTTATTCAAGTCCCTGGTCATCAAGTAATTTTTTAGGGAAAAACTCACTACATTATTGAATCAACTAAAAAAGGATTAGGTTAACACACATAAAACTATACATACAAGGGTAGGATATCCATGGTGAAATTATAAGGCATTCATGAACTACTATAGGAATATAGATAGGTCCTGGATACTACTATTCATTAAGAGAAGAACATATTGTAAGGAATGATTTACTGGAGGAAACACATTAATAAATCCTTGGATTTTATAAAACCAAAGTTCATAATAGTGGATAAATTTAAAGCTATAATGAGTGATTGAATGGTTACTAGAGGAACACTAAATGATGTTTTTCAATAGTTTTTAGATGCTAGGGATACTATGATGAAGAAGCTCCATGTATTGTAGAATGAGATAATTTACAACACATTTATGATTATTTAGTTACAAATGAATATAGATAGGTTGGATGATATTGTGTCAGATATCCATCTTAAACTATCAAATACCATAAACTTCCTTATCATTATAGAAGAATAAGATGTGCACAATTTGATGGTCATTCAAATTCTACTATACGCTTTTCTTATCATGGTGTGGGAAGTAATTTATAATTAGAAAATGATTAATAATGAACTCTCATACGTTGAAAAATATATTCCACATATCATATATTAACCTAATTTCATTCCACTTTAGGATCTCTAAGCAATTTTGTAGAACAAAAAGTTGGATACAAAGGCATAGTCTGCATAGTTACAAACTGCATAGTCTCTTGTCCATACTTTGGCACCACCTCTGTAGTAGGTAAATACACAATCATAGTTTATAAATTTAAGAAAAAATTTATTCTTTGTAACATAGGCATAAGAATTTAGAGTTTGGATAGGCTGGTTGAAATCCCCTAAACTACATGACCATTTGGTTAAGCTAGTTTATAGAAAATTGTAAAGGGTTGTAGGCAAGTATGCTACTTAGTTGAAAACTTGAAAGGGTGGATACGTAGTGTGAAAAGGGTTTAAAATGGTAAATGGAACCTAGATTCATCACTACCACTTTTGGAAAGGCTAATCTTCTCCAAATTTAGCCAAGATTAGAGTTTATATTTTGTCTCAAGATGAAACAATAGTTTAAGTTTAAGAAAGCGTTGGACATGGAGTACGGCCTCGTGAAATCATAATTCTATAATTCATGGACACATGTGCATAGGGTATCATTTTTTTATCTATATGATATAATGGATGTCTTCAACCTTATTATATAAGTGATATAAGTAAGAATGCCAAGACTATTTTATTTTTCTATGCCAAAAAGTTGTAATGTAAAGAGACAAAGCCATGTAAAAAACTATATATAACACTCTGATGTAATGGAATATGGTTTTGATGTGTGACAAAGATTAATATACTATATCTATTATAGTTTTCCTCAAATTCTTATATGTATGCCTTATGTGTAGTGTTTAATCTATTTTGTTTTAGCTTGTTCTATCTTGTATTATGTTGTTTATATTCTAGAATTATTAATGACATGTTAGTTTATCTTTATATCTACTAGTATGTATAAAAAATAATATTATATAAATTCACCCATGTTATTATGATTATTTTATGCCTCCTACTATGCATGTTATCCTTGTAATTTATATTTTCTAGAGAATCTCTAAGAAACTCTACAAACATTCCTTTAGCATGCATATAATTATAATTATCTTTGAAGTTATCTCTAAGGAAATACCTTGAATAGATTTGTAGTACCTTTAATTGTACCCTAATGCATGTTTGAAAGGTTTAAGGTGTATCATAGGAGATAATTTAAAACATGCACTAGGGAACCCTTGAAGGTACTACAAGGTCCTTCAAGGTATCCTCTAATAAATACCTTGAAAGAGCTTGTAGTAACTTCAATGGGTATCCTATTAGATACCTTGAAAATGCACATGATTTGAATTATCTTCCAAAATATCTCTTATGGCATACCTTAGATAGCCTTTAAATAGCTTCAATGTTACCTTTATTCATGTTTGAAAGGTATCTCTTAGGAGATACATTAAAGTTAGCCATGAAGGTATTATAATTCCCTTTAAGGTATATTCTAGGAAGTACCTTAAAGGATCTTGTATTACCTTCAAGGGTTTTATTAGTAGATAGAGATATCTTGGAGGGCCTTATAATAACTTTAAGGATACCTTTATACATGTTTTAAATGTATGTCTTAGAAGATACCTTAAAGGTAGATATATATATTTTATAGGGCATTGTATTAATTTAAATATACCTTTGTGCATGTTTGAAAGGTATCTCTTAGGAGATACCTTCAAGGTAGCTTTGAAGGTATTGAAATACCCTTCAAGGTATCTCCTAAAAGGTATTGATTAGAAGATACCTTCAAGGTAGATAGAGATACCTTGGAGGGCCTTGTAGTACCTTAAAATATACCTTTGTGCATGTTATAAAGATATCTCTTAAGAGATACCTTCAAGGTAGACTTGAAGGTACTAAAATACCCTTCAAGGTATCTTCTAGGAGATACCTTAAAGGGTATTGTAGTACCTTCAAGGGTTATCCTAGTAAATAAAGATACCTTGGAGGGCCTTGTAATACCTTAAAGGAAACCTCTATGCAAGTTTTAAAGGTATCTCTTAGGAGATAATTGTTGGATATTTTTTAGAGATGTCATGCAGGTGTCCATGTGATTGGATGAAGTGTTGTAATAGTTTAAGTGTCAATGACAAAGTGTGCAATGTGTTTGTCCAGGTATGCTTGAAGTAGGCTTGGTTGATATTTAGTTTTGGCATGATTAGGGATGGGTCTAAAGTATTGAGCATGTCTGATGGGTCATATGAGAGGTCAAGGAATATTGGAGAGCTTGTGGAAGTGTGTGGTATTCATTTAGTTCTTCATTATGTTCATCTTGGCATAGTTGGTTTTATGACAAAAAATTTGAGTGGGTAGTTTTATGACATAACCATCACCACGTATGGATGATTTAGGGGGAGTTGGTCATATGGGTGTGATCAAATTATTCCAAAGTTTATATGGTCCAAGTTTTAGGTCATGAATTTGAGTGTAAAAAATATATCACTATGTAAATTTGGCTTCCCATGAAGTTTACAATGTTTTCCCATACTTAGCCAAATTGGTAAAGGATATCTAATGGTGCATGTTTAATCACATCACAAATTTATAGTGTGAAATTAATCTAAGATTAATTTATAATTTCAATTAGAGTTGATTAATTAGTTTTATGGCATTATATTTCACACATGTGAAGGTTCCAAGACCATCTTGATCTATGGATGGATTCCACTATGGAAAAGATCAATTGGTTTAAATTTTAGGACATGTGATTGAGAATGAAAAAAATTTATTAAGATTAAAATTTGACCTTCTAGGAAGATTGCATAGATTCTCATACTTAGCCAAATTTTCAAAAGGTAAATATCAGGACCACTTAAGGATCTAACAATGAGTGGGTGTTCATATAGATGTAGATCTACTATGTGTATTGAGTCAAAGAGGTCAAAGTGTCTGATATTTAAGCTAGTTAATGTATAGAATAATCTCAAAGATATTGATAGATTGAATTTTTTATAAATTATTAATAAGTAGTGAGATGATGACAAGTTATTAATGTTTAACAGTAAGTAAAGGTAAAGATCGAGCTACTTCCAAAGAGATCGACAATGTGTATTTGGTCAAAATTACCAAGGAGCATGAGATGAGGTCAAACTAATAGATGTTTAAAATAGTTAAAGATTAGGATATTTTTAAGGGATATCAATGATGTGTATTAATTCAATATTTTTGAGGGCATGAGATGTTGACAAAGTGTTTGATGTTTAACAGTGGCCATTGGAATTTGAATATTCAAATTAATGAAGGAAAACCAATGTTTAGTTTTTGAGATATAAATTTTGATCCAAGATGAATTTATTAGTGAATAAAAAATAAAAGTTGTAGAGGACTTCGATTCAAATCCATTTAATATACTTATAAGGTTTTCATGTTTATATAATTAAATTTATTAAGGTCTAAAGTTTACTATGTGTTTGACCATGTTCTGTGACATAAGAAGGATATTTGAGTTATTCTAATGGTATTTGGATTTTTAAAGTGACCTGAGCTATTATAAAATGTTATAGACTCCATGAGGATAATATGTATGATTTTTTAGGTTTGACCAATCCATATTGAGTATAAAAAAGTGATTATAAGTTAATTGTTTATTCATTCATGATGTTCTTATGTATAAGGCTAATGTTTGAATAAATTGAGCATATGTAAAGGTGTGTATTGATCACTAAAATAATTTGAGGATGTCTAAGAAGTCAATTTGAGTGGATATATGCATTTTTGGGTGATCTTATGTTCTTTTTTTACTCAATAGAGTGTTAAATCAGTGAAAAGGCCTCCATGAGACCAATAAGGCATACTAAGGCCTAATTGAAAGGTGTAGTTGCTTAAGTATGACCCATAGTTGCTATGGTTGACCTATGGGGATTCTATTAAGCTATGTAATAAGACATAAAGGTTAATTAAATTATTATTTCCAACAAATAAGTTGATATTCATGAAGGATTTATAAATAGTGAAATCAAACATGATGGTTTCTAGACTCATGAGACCAAGAGAAGAGAGGACATGTGTGAGAGTTATGGAGAGATAAAAAGAAGAAAGGCAATGTGACTATTGGTTGGGTTATAAAGAAGATCAATTTGATGATTATGTGTGGGAACTATAGGTCATATTTCTAATGTAAAAATAGTACTCTTGTAGGTTTGAAGATTAAGGATGAGTGCATATGTCTAGAGTGATTCAGAAAAATAATTTGGATTCCTTGAGTGTGAGAGAAGGATAGATGATGTCTATGTGATATGTTGATTTGAGATAAATATTAGTGTGTGGTCTATGTATGACCATTTGGTCATATTGTTGAGGATGTGACAGAGTTGTTGTTGATAAGTGTAGAGTGATCTAAAAGGTGGTTTTAGATTTTTTTTGAATGTGTGAAGAATTGAAGGGGGATTTGTTTGTAGGGTGTCTCCATCAGAATGATAATAAATCAATGAAAAATAGAAATTAATATCATAGGTGTTGTGATCCAGGCACCAATTTAGGTGACAATTCGGGTGATAGTTCCACCCCAATTGATGACAAAACTTTCGAGAGCCATAACTTTTGCACCGTAGCTCCAATTGACTCGCTGTTTGAATCGTTTGAAAGATAAGAATGAGGAGAATGTCATTAAATGGGATGGAGATATTCTCAATGAATCTTAGCCCTTGAAAACCCAATGGAAGTGCCTCAAATTTTAATTTTAGTAGTGCAGTCTAAACATAGTAAGTTTCTAAAATAGTAATTCCTCAAATTCTATATTGTTTTAAATATTAGAAGTTGAACCAATTCATATCCCTAAAGATTGGTGACCTTCCACATCCTCCCCATGATTTAAAAATGTGTATAAATGAAGAGGTAACCTGAAAGGTGAAGATAGACATCTCTTTCCAGAGATAAGCATATATTTGTATTGCGATCTTGAGTAATACTACATCTCTTCTCAAAAAATTCATTGTGACTGTGTTATTTCTATGCTATTGAGATATTTATCAACTAGAACTTATAATTTTTAGATTAGTGGTATCAGAGTGGTTTGTCTTGAGAGTGTATGATTTTGAGGATGAGGTCAGGCTACAAGAAGCTTGGGTGGGAAACAATAGAGCTTCCAAATTTTCCACTTATTCACTCCAAATGAATTCAAATGGTGGACAAAACCAAGACATCAGATCCTTTCAAGGAAATGGTGAATGAATCCCTCCAATGGCAACAATCATAGATGCTACAATAATTTTCCTAAATTCTTTAAACACTTCTAATGGGAAATCCTAGCTCTGTGGCTCAACTTCCTAGCTCCTCATCTAGGGAACGTCCTTTTAGTGCCCCAACACCCTTTAAGGTTTAGTTAAATTTTGATATTCCTACATTTGAAGGAAAAATCAATGTTGATGCAGTAGAAAATTGGTTAGATCAAATATCTTCCTACTTCTCTATAAATAAGTTCATCGATGGAGAAAAGATTACTTTTGCTCTTTTGAAATCATCATTGCCTATGAAAAATTGGTGGGAAGTGTACAAAAAGAGGTTTAGTATAGATGACATCAGCCTTGAGGTGGAACCTATGTAGGATGATTTTGTGGAAGTAGTAAAAGAAGAATACTATCCCGTAAGAGCATATGATGATCTGTACATACAGTGGTAACAACTTTGCCAAGGTAAGGACCAATCTGTTCAAGATTACATAGACACTTTTCATTCTTTGTCTACAAGATTGGGCATTCAAGAAAGTGAGAAACATAAGTCTCTCAAATATCGTGGTGGACTACAATGGTACATACAGGGGAAAATGGGACTCTTCAATTTGTAAACCCTCGTTGAGCCATACAAATTTGTAGTGAAGATTGAACAGAAGCATGGCAGAAAGAATACAAAGAGTCAACCCCTAAAATGGAAAAGTGACAAGGAAGGTCAAACATGAGGCCAAAATTGGAAGCAAAAGGAGTTTCAAGATAAAAAATCCTAGAAGGGGAAGGTTGGAAAATGGTGTGATTACCACAAAACTGGAAGTCACTGGAAAATGGTGTGATTACCACAAAACTAGAAATTGCTCCAAAGAAGAATGTTGAGCCATCAAGTCACTACTTTCATAGTCACAATACTCGACATATACTACTATGCCTCATACACAACCCACAGTTAAAGAGGATGAAGAAGAAATTATATATGTTGAGCCTGACACCATTATCACTTCATCACAGACCCATGAGGAAAGACCAGATGACAAGGAAAGATTGTTTCACTCCAAATTATGGGTAAAAGGTAAGCCTTTGCATTTCATTCTTGATAGTGGGAGTCAAAAGAATTTAATTTTTGCTAAAGTTGTGAAAATTCTAAATCTATCCATGAAGCCTCATCCAAAGCCCTGCAGTATTGGATGGTTGAGCCCTGGGAGAGACCTCTATGTCAAACATTAGTTTCTTCTTTCATATGCTATAAAACCATTCCGAGATGAAGTCTTGTGTGATGTGGTCAATCTAGATGTTTGTGATGTACTCCTTGGTCAACCATTCATGTATGAGTGATATGGCATCTATGAATCATGAACCTGAAGGATCACCCTCACTCTTGGAACATGGTGCTATAAGGTACCAGAGGTACGACCTCCCACATCTATCTCCTTGATCAGTGCTAAGCAATTCAAGAGATTGGTGGAGAAAACAAAGCAATTTGTTCTCATGGTGGTCAAACCATAGAAATCTAAGAAGGCTGATGTTGCAGTCCTGACTACACAATAAACACAACAATAGAAGTAGATAGGATGAATCACAGGAGAATATGATGACTTATTCAAGTCACCCACAGGAGTTCCACTACATTTCCAGGTAAAACATTCTATCGATTTGATCCTAAGATCATCTTTGCCTAACAGTCCTATATATCATAGATCAGTTTTAGAGAATGATGAGATAAAAAGATACATTCAAGAATTGATCCAAAAGGGTCACATCAGGCCAAGCTCTTCACCTTGTGGTAGCCCAATTGTCTTGGCACTGAAGAAAGATGGAACATGGAGGCTTTGCATTGACTACCAAGCCTCGAATAAAATATCTGTGAAGAATCTCTATCCTCTCCGCAAGATTGATGACCTACTGGACTAGCTTTGTGGTGAGAATTTCTTCACCAAAATTGATCTCAAATCTATTTATCACCAAATTGCCATCGATCCCACTGATGTTTGGAAGACTACATTCAAATCTAAGGAGGGGCTCTTTGAATGGTTGGTTATGCCTTTTGGCTTAACTAACACACCTACAACCTTCATGAGGATGATGGATGACATCCTACAACCCTTCACCAACTCATTTGTGGTTGTCTACCTAGATGACATACTCATCTTTAGCAGAACATGGGAAGAAAATTTGCAACATGTTTGTAAGGTGCTTCAAACTCTTTAGGAGCACAAGTTTTATGTAAATCTTGACAAATGCACATTTGGGATGACAACAATTCAGTACCTTAGGTATGTTATGAATGAGGAAGGGGTCCATGTTGATGCAAAAAAAGATTCAGGTTATTTGAGAATGGCCCACACCAAGGACCCTCATAGAGATTATAGCTATTTGGGTCTTGTAAATTTATACTGTAGGTTTGTTCTTGGATTTTCACATGTTGCTTGGTCACTAACCTAAGTGACAAAAGGAGGAGGTAAAGATACATTTTAGTGGGGTGAAATACAATAAATGGCATTTGAGAATTTGAATAATAGACTTTGCTTAGCCCCTATTCTTGCCTTGCCAGATTTGCATCAACCTTTTGAGTTGATGACAGATGCATCTGAATATGCCATGGGAGATATCATCATGCAACATGGCCATCCTGTTGCATATCATAGTGAAACTTTCACTGATACAGTCAAGAAGTATCCAACATATGATAAGGAGCTCTATGCCATTGTATAAGACTGCAAATAATGGAAACACTACATCTTGGGGAAAGAAATAGTCATCCACACTGACCACAGACCATTGGAATTCATCTAGATGCAAAGCAAACTCTGAAATGAGAGGCACCAAAAGTGGGCCATATATCTTCAACAATTCCACCTAATAATCAAACACAAAAAGGGGAGCTCAAATATAGCTATAGATTGTCTAAGATGCCCACTAATTACTGCACTCACAACATTTCTTGACCTATACAGACATGAGACTACCACTTGGAGTGCTCTATATGAAGCATATCCTACCTTTGCTAATACATATCAAGCACTTCAAAAAGGTAAACATGTTTCTGATTTCTATTTTCAAGATAATGTCCTCTGTCATATGGGGCACATCTATGTTCTAGTTGTATAGCAACAAAAGATGATATGGGAAGCACACTTCAGTAGGACAGCTAGACACTTAAGTATTGAAAATCCATTGGCAGTTCTTCAAAAAAACTTTTACTAGCCCCATATGTGAAGGGATGTGGAAAGATATCTCAAATATTTCACCCCATGTGTGATATCCAAGCCAACAAATAGGAAGCAAGGATTGTACATGCCATTCCCAGAACCAACCAGGCCTTGGGAATCTATCTAAATGGATTTTCTCTTAGGTTTTCCCACTTCAAAACATGGTAAAGATTGTATTTTTGTGGTATTTGATCATTTTTCAAAAATGGCTATCATGATTACTTGTAAGAAAAATATATCTATTAAGGAAACTGCTCAATTATATTTTAGTCATGTATGGATCCATTTTGGTCTCCCCAAGTCCATCATCTTAGATCGAGATAGTAGGTTCCTAAGCATCTTCTGGTCCACTCTATGGAAGATGATGGATACTAAGCTGATGAAGTCCACAACCTTCCATCTATAGACTGATGGTCAAACAAAGGTGGTAAACCACTTGATTGTTCAAATGATTCAGATGTATCACTCCAAACATCCATGCACATGGGATGAGGGACTTCTTTTCGTACAACATGGATACAATCAGGCACTGCACAACTCAACCAAGCACAGTCCATTCTCAGTATGTTTTAGGTTCTAACCCATGGCACCAATTGATATAGCTATTCCATTTTCCACCATATAATACACACCTCATGGAAGATCTGAGGTAGCAAAAGCAACAAATTTTATTGAACAAATGAAACACATCTAGCAACAAGTTCATGACATCTTGGAGAAGATGAATCAAAAGTATAAGCAACACCATGACAAACATAAGATTGCACACCATTTTGCTATGGGTGACAAGGTTTAGTTACAGCTTTATAAAGAATGATTTAGAGGCCCACACAAAAATATTTGGCCTCTATGATATGGTCCCTACACCATCACCAAAAGAGTTTGAGAAAATGCTTTTGAGTTAAACCTACCAGCCTACCTTGGTCTGCATGCAATATTCAATGTGGAACTCCTCAAACCATATCACCCACCTCTATTCGACACTTCAGTTATAATAGAACAACTATACATTGATGATCTTGATCCATAGACTTTTTCTCCAGTAGAATAGGACCAGATTGTGGATACCTAGATGAAGACAACAAGAGGATGCTCTATTCCACTTTATCGAGTGGTCAAAAGGGGCTAGCTTAGCCATCAAGGTGAGTAGATCATAGAGAATCAAATAAAGAAATAAATACCACACTTGATAGGGAGCATTGATGCAATAGGTACCATTGCTTTTCAAGGAGGGAGAAATGATCTAGGCACCAATTTAGGTGACAATTCGGGTGACAGTTACACCCCAATTGATGACAGAACTTTTGGGAGCCATAACTTTTTCACCGTAGCTCCAATTGACTCACTGTTTGAACCATTGGAAAGCTAAGAATGAGGAGAAAGTCTTGAAATGGTATTGAAACTTTTTAAATGAAGTTTGACCCCATAAAACCCAATGGAAGTGCCTCAAATTTCAATTTTAGTAGTGTAGTCTAAAAATAGTAAGTTTCTAAAAATAGTAATTCCTCAAATTCTATATTGTTTTAAATCTTGGAAGTCAAACCAATTAATCTAACTCAATATCGGTGACCTTCCACATCCTTACAATGCTTTCAAAATGTGTATAAATGAATGGGTAACTTGAAAGGTGAAGACAAACATCTCTTCCTAGAGATAAGCATATATTTGTATTGTGATCTTGAGTAATACTACATCTCTTCTCAGAGAATTCATTTTTAATGTGTTATTTCTATGCTATTGAGATATTTATCAACTAAAACTTCTAAGTTTTTTATCATGTTGGGAGGGTGATCAAAATCTAGGTCAAAAGTGCTTGACCACCTTGATGGTAGGTGTTCTTGGTGAAATAGGTGTTTCACTAAATTTAGGTTACGACTTGGCCATCCTTGGGGTAGGTGCTCCTTATGAATTAGATATTTAACTAAATTTAGGTTATAAGGACTTGACCATCTTAGGGATAGGTTCTCCTTATGGAATTGGTGTTCCAATAAAGTCTCATGTTTTTAATACCTTATAAGATAAGTAGTTCACATGTTTTTGGGACTGAGAGTACATTTTATTCCCCATGAGGGTTTCCCAAATTAGATGTTGTGTTATGATGTTCTTCTCATATTCATGCTTTGATGGTAATATAGTTACATATGCTTGTTGTGTTGACTTATGAATGCCAATCAATGAATTATAAGTGATCTAAAAGTGAAAGAATTGTTTATTGATTCATTACCCCTCTTAGTCATCTTGTACCTCCAACAATTGGTATCAGAGAAGGTCCTTTAAAGGAATTTTAATAGCTTGAATGAGATTGTAAGTAAAATAATATGGCTAAGTAATTGAAGAAAGAGAATCAAAAATGGAAGGATGTGATCAAAGAACATGAAAATTAGTTATGTACTTTGAATAAAGATGTCAAAAGGTATGAGAAAGTTGGCAATGATCTCAAGGTTCAACTACAATATCCCAAGGTAAGTTTGAGTTCAAAATGAGAATGTTGTTTAAAAGAAAAGGACATAATGTATGATGAATAATTCTACCATGATAGTGGATAAGAAGAAATTTTCTATGATAGCAAGGAAGAAGAAGTGGAACTTGAAGCTCAAATCATAAAGAGGAAACATAAGATGAGGTATGTGATTAAAGATCTTGAAGCACAAGTCATTTCTCTTGAGGAAAGTTTGTTAGGAAAGATAAAGAGAGACGATTATAAGTATAAAGAGTTGATAAAATATATTTAATAGAAAACATGTAGATTAAAGGATGACATGGATAAATAAGATGAGGATAAGGAGGTCATCAATGATCTTAGAGGTTATTTAAAGGTTAAAAATGGTAGCCTAAAATCAAGAGAAGAATAGTGTAGATATCTAAAGACTCAATTAGAAGAAGCCAATACCAAGGTGAGTCAAAGCGAGGTTATCATAATGAGCTGAATACTAATATTGATTACTTGAGAGTAGAGCATGAATAAGTCATAGACAAGTTGGACAAGATGGAAAATGAACATGTAAATCTTGAGTAAGCCAAGAAGAATGCAAGCTTTGAAATCAATGTAAGAAGGTTTGTTAGACAAATAAATGATTCAAGGTATGTTATTTTATTCCATGGTAATTTTTATACATGTAATAAGTATGGTAATATAGCTAAGGAATATAAAATCAAGTCAACCAACTATGGACATTAATGGATCTATGATAGAAGGAATTTCTGGCCAAATATTGATCACAGTTCAAATGTTTTAAAAGTTACCAATGATGTTATTTGTTTAATTTGTGATAAGAAATGTCATATTGATATATTTTGTCCTAGTATATTTGATAAGCCCTCAATTCATATAATCAAGGGAGAGACTCCTAGAAATCATATCAAAAGTCAAAACATGATGTGGAGACCTAAGATAGTGAAAGCTAGTCATATTGAGTTTAAGGATCAAACTTACGATAATGTAGAAAAGGAATCAGTTTTGGAGGTATCTCAAGATTTCCAAGGAAGCTTGATATCAATCCAAATGGAGAAGAAGGTGGATGATCTAATAATAAAGTCAGTTATACCTTTCAAGGCCAAGGAAAATTTGAAAGAAGGATCTCAATTTGATGGTTTATTTTCTATAGTTAAATAAGTTTTAGGTAAGAACAAGTTTCATGATTACCAACAGTTATTATTATCTACTTGAAAAGAGGAGAATGTGTTAGTTGAAGAGAAATGCTTAGAAGTTATCTTATCATCATGAATTGTCAAGGAAGCTATATGAGAGATGTATGTCAAGCAAGTTATTTTAGTTAAGAAAAGGAAGAAGAATAAAAAGGTTCTTTAGTCCTATGATAAGGACTGGGATGTTCCTCTATTCTAGGTCCTTATGAAGTATATATTTTTTTAATTCATGAAAACATTTCTCTATTTGAATAAACATGTGGTATTTAAACAGTGTTTTTAGTTAGAGTAGGTATGCCTAGGTGGAATATGTGCTTTGATAAGGTTAGAGTGATGTCATAAGGTGTTTTTGCCATTTTGGTTTGGTTTTTGTTATGTATGTAGTGTCTTCAAGGTCATAATGGGTGTTCTAAGTGGAATAATGAGATTGATAGAATTTCAAAAAGATTTTTGTGCTTGGAAGGGTCTATACACTTCATTTTGATGTGTTTCAGGTGGTTTTGTTTCATGACAATCATGTTTGTGCCTTTTGGAGGTTTTTGTGTGCTCTTAAGTTTATCTTTCTTATTGAAGGTCAAATACATGTTATATGAAGTTAAGGTTCCCAAGGGTGTGGAGTCTCAAATCATGGTCTAAAAATGTGTGATGGTTATCTCTAGCTGTGTAATATATTTTAGAGGTGGGCATTAACCAGAAGGAGGTTTATTAACTGTGTTTATTTTAAGATTCTAGAGTTTTGGGCTATGATAGAAAATTAGTTTTCCTTATGAGTTGAGGTATGAGTATTATTAATAGGTTAAATGGGAAAAATTAATTTTCAAATCAATATTCATATATATTTGAAGGTTTGTGGTTTTCAAATTATTCTAGTTTTTATCAAGATGGAGGCATAATTAACTAGTAGCTTTGTTAAGGAAGTATGTTTTACAAGATAATCTAGGTGATTAAAATTGGTTTGCTTTAGGGGGAATATGAGAGTGATCTACATATTATGTTTTAGGTATTGAATATATGTCTACTAAAAGTTGTGGGCTCTACAAGTTCTAGGTAGGGATACAAGGAGTCTAGATAGGCCTAGTATGAAGAAGAGTGATTTTTGATCAATTTATCCAAAAGAGAATGCTATGAGTGTTTCAATGTAAGTTATATGATTGATTTAGAACATATTTATTATTTATTGTATGGTTTGAAGATCTATTGGTATTCTTAGAGGTGGCTTATAAGTGAGAGTATGAACGTAGAATAGTGTTGTTTGATACCCAAAGTAGTTTAGTGTTTTGAGTGTAATATTTTTATGTTGGTGAGGACATGAAGGTGTTTAAAAATGTTATATAGGTGAGATTTTTTTATGAAGATCAAGGTGGATTATTTTTTATTGGCATAAGGATGATCATGGAGTTAGGGGAGCTAACTCAGATGGCTTGAGAAGTTTGCATGATCAAAGGGGGAGCTAGATTGTTCTGTTTGTTCGGTCCAAGGATCAAGAAGGCTTAGAGTACAGGAACTTATCATAGGTTTAATGGCATGAATTTATATTGGTGTTCATTTAGGTTTCTTGATAAATAAGGCTAGTAATCCTATGTGGTGGTTCTTCAAGGTGTGTGGAGATTTGAAGATGCTCAAGAGGTGAAATGGCTTAGAGATCTTAGGAGGAGTCCTGTTTAGATGTTTCTTGGTGAGTTCCATCAGATTTTAATGATTTTGTGTGTTATTTATTCATTGTATAATTTCATAATCAAATAAGGGTATTTTCATGGAGCATGGTTGAGAAGATCAAGGTAATAAGTGGTATGTACATAGTTAGGGGGAGCTAACTCAAATAGTTTGAGTGACTTGAGGCTCTATGAATGATGTAAGGAAAAACTTATGTGAGATGTTCTAATCATTTTTAAAATGTGTTGAATATTAATCCATAAGTAAACGGATCTTGTGATTTCTATAGGTTAACAAGTCTAAGGATCATTGAAACCCAAGTTTAGATTGGTGTATGTCAAAAGAGGGAGAAATTGTTTCATATGAGGTGTGTAAGTGTCTTGATCACCTATAAATTTATTTTAATACATTCATGATGATAAGAGCATTTTGGTAGATATATATTACACTTTTTCATTGATAGAAAAGGGGGAGTTTGTATCATCTTTCTGAGGTGGTATTCTCATGTTGGTGGTCTTTTTAGGTCCTTGAGATTAGTTTGTACCCACTTTGTCATTGTGTCAAAGGGGGAGAAGGTTCCTATTGTGAGAGTGCTTGAAGATATAAAAGGAATGTGAGATATATGACAGTTGTTAACATTATTGACAAAGGGTAAGATTATTAGAGATTTTTTAGTGATGTCATGGAGGTGTCCAAGTGAGTAGATGAAGTGTTTTGATATTTTAAGTGTCAATGATAAAGTATGCAATATGCTTTTCCTAGTATGATTTAAGTAGGCCTTCTTGGTCTTTAGTTTTGGCATGATTAGGGATGGTTTTGAAGTATGTATCATGTGTGATTGTTTTTATTAGAGGTCAAATATTATTGGAGAGATTATGGAAGAAAATGGTATTCATCAGGTTCTTTATTATGTTCATCTTGGCATAGTTGGTTCTATGATTGAAAAATATCAATAGGAAGTTTGTGATGCTACCATTGCCATGTATGAATGAGTCAGGGGGAATTGGTCATAAGTGTGTCATCACATTAGTCCCATGTTTTTATGGTCTAATTTTTAGGTGATGCATTTGAGCAGAACAAAAGATGTAATTATTACAATGTTGGCTTCCTAGGTAGTTTACAATTTTTTCCCATACTTAGCAAAATTTACAAAGGAGATCTAATGGTGCATGTTTAATCACATCATATATATATGACATGAAATCAAACTAAAATTAATGTCTAAGTTCAATTAAATCCAAGTAAATAGATTTATGGAATTATATTTCACATACTTGAATGTTCTAAGATCAACTTTGATATATGGACAGATTCCCTTATGAAAGAAGATCATATGGTTTAAATTTTATGACATGTGATTGAGCATAAAAAAAGTTATTAATGTTAAGAGTTGGCCTTCTAAGTAGATTGTAGAGGTTCCCATACGTAGAAAAAATTTCAAAAGGGAAAGATCAAAACCAAACAAGGATCTAACAACAAGTAGGTGTTCATAGAGATGTATATCTATGATGTGTATTGAATCAAAGAGGTTAAAGTGTCTAATATTTAAGATAGTTAAATTCTAGGATACTATCAAAGAGATTAACAGAGTGAATTTTTTAAAAATTATTAGGAAACATTGAGATGATGACAAGTTATAGATGTTTAATTATAAGCAAAGGTAAAGACATATATTTATGAGGATATTGATAGTGTGTATTTGGTCTAAATTATCAAGGAGCACGAGACGAGGTAAAACTAATAGATGTTTACCATATTTGAAGATTAGGATACTTTCAAGGGAAATATATGATGTTTATGTTTTCAAGATATGAGAGGGCATGATGTGTTGACAAAGTGTTTGATTTTTAATAGTGACCATTGGAATTTGAATATTAAAATTAATGAAGGAAAACTAATGCTTAGTTTTTGAGCTATAACATTTTATCCAGGATGAATTTCTTGATTCAATAAAAAGAAAAGTTGTAGAGGATTTAAATATGCATATAGTTAATCTATTTAAAAGGCTTTAATGTTTATACACTCAAAGTTATTAATATCCAAATTTGAGTGTGTGTTTGACCATGTTTTATAAGTGACCCAAAAAGGATATTTGAGTTTTTATGGTGGTATTTAGATGTTTTAATGGGACAAAGCTATTGGATAGTGTTGTAGACTCCATGCAGATCATTTGTATATATTTTAGAGGTTTGAACAATCCATATTTAGTATGAATAAATTCTTAGAAGTTGATTATTTGTTTATTCATGGTATATCTATATACAAGGCTAATGTTTGAGTAAATTGAGCATAGATAGATGTGTCTAATGATGAGTTTAATAATTTTAAGATGTATAAGAAGTAATGTTAAGTAGACCTATGCATTTGGAAGTGATACTGTGTTATTGTGTTACACAATGGAGTGATAAATGGGTGAATAAGTCTCCATGAGACCTATAAGGGATACAAAGGCCTAATTAAAAGGCGTAGTTGCTTAAGTGTGATGCATAATTTCTATGAACAACCTATGAGGATGGTATTAAGATATGTAATATGCATTATGTTTTAAGTCAAGTATTATTTTTGACTAAGAATTTGATATTTATGAAGGCTCTATAAATAATGGAATCAAAGAGGTTGATTTCTAGACTCATGAGACTGAGAGAAGAGAGGGCATGTGTGAGAGTTTTGGAAAGATGGAAAGAGGAAATGGAGTGTGCCTAATGGATGGGTTATAGAGAAGAGTATGTTTATGTGTATGTGTATAACCTATAGGTCATATTTCTTATTTTAGAATAGTGTTCTTGTAGGTTTGAAGATTGAGGATGAGCAAGGAGGTCTAGATTGATCCAAATAGATATTTTGGATGCCTTGAGTCTAAGTGAAGGATAGATGATGCCTATGTGATCTTAATGGTCAATTTAAGAGGAAGATCAATTTTTTTTCTATGTGTATTACCATTTAGTCATATTATTGAGTATGTGATAGAGTTGTTACTGATAAGTGCAGAGTGATCCAAAAGGTGGTTTTAGATGTGTCTGTGTGAAGAAGTGAAGGGGGCTATTTTTGCAGGGTGTCTCCATCAAAATTTTAAGTAATTAATGATTAAGAGATGTTAATATCATAGGTTTTAGGAGGGTTCTCAACATATAGGTTAGAAGGACTTGATCATCCTAGGGGTAGGTACTCCTTGTGAAACATGTGTTTCAATAAATTCATGTCAAAAGGATTTGAACATCCTAAGGGTAGGTGTTCCTTGTTAATCAAGTGTTTCACTAAATTTAGGTCAAAAGGATTTGACCATCCTAGAGGGAGGTTATCATTATGGAATAGGTGTTCATCTAAAGTTTCATATTTGAAACACCTTATAGGATAAGTAGTCCATGTGTTTGTAGGCTTGAGAGTGGTTTTTATTCCCCTTGAGGGTTTTCCACATTAGATTTTGTGTTATGATTTTCCTCTCTTATTCATTATTTGATGGTAATCTAGTCATATATCCTTGTTGTCTTGATTCATGAATATCAATGAATGAATGATAAGTGATCTAAAATCAAAATATTGGTTGACTAATTCACCCCCCTCTTAGTCATATTATACCTCAAATAATACCTTCAAGCTAGCCTAGATCATACTATAATTCCCTTCAAGGTATATTCTAGGAGATACCTTCAAGGGTCTTGTAGTATCTTCAAGGGTTATCCTAGTAGATACTATTGTACCTAAATCCCCCTTTTATTATCTAGAAATGAGGGCTCAATTTTAAATTTTTCCCTTGTTTGTTTAATCTTTCTTCTATTTATCTAAGTAAATTTCTAATTGGATCGATCCTTAGACTTTACAGTTATAATAAAAAAGCATGGTATTATGCATTTTATGGACTAACATTATTAATGTGCATGATTGGAATTTTATTTCAAGGTATCTCCTAGGAGATACATTGAAGGGCCTTAGGATACCTTTCATGTTGATTTTAAATGTCCTTGTGAGGGATTTTATATAATTGTGGCACATTTTTATTTGTCAAGAACCCTGATGCCATCTTAGTTTTAAGAGATACCTTCAAGGTAGCCATGAAGGTACGATAATACCCTTAAAGGTATCTTCTAGGAAATACGATGAAGGCTTTTATAGTACCTTCAAGGGTTATTTTAATAGATATAGATACCTTGTAGGGCCTTGTAATAACTTTAAAGTTACCTTTATGCATATTTGAAAAGTATTTCTTAAGAGCTAACTTTAAGGTAGCCTTGAAGGTACTACAATTCCGTTCAAGGTATCTTCTAGGAGATATATTGAAGGGTATTGTATTACCTTCAAGGGGTATCTTAGTAGATACTTTGAACATGCACACAATTGTAATAATATTTCAACATATCTCCCAAGGGATTTCCTTGAACAACCTTATAGTAATTTCAAAGGGACTCCTCATAGATACCTTGAACATGCACACAATTTGAATTTTATTTCAAGGTACTTCCTAAGAGATACCTCAAACATACACATAATTGGAATGTTTAATTTGAGATATCTCCAAAGAGATACATTAAACAAGCACAAGATTGGAATTTTCTATTGAGGTATCTTCTAGGAGATACCTTAAACATGCACATGATTGAAATTTTCTTTCAATATATCTCCTAGGAGATACGTTAAAGGGGGGCATTAGAATACTTTCCATTTTTATTTTAAATTTCCTTGTAAGGGATTTGATATTACCATGGCTCCTTTTTATTCAGTAAGAAACTTGATTACAACTTATTTTTAAATGACACACGATAGTGTCATATGAATTTGTGACTTAATCACATAAGTTTTGAAATTTATTACATATATTTAAACCTTTTAAAAATAGAGATACACATGATCCAATGTTATTTTTCCATTTTTCACCCAATCATGTCATTCTATCTTATGAAGAAGTTGTAAAGTTCATGACTTCATGACTCACTTGGAACATTCCATATGGAATTTATTCACAACCTTATAAGGATTCTATTATTTTATAATTATTATGAAAATAAAATCCTATTGCATCATGCCACTTGGCACTGAGTCATGCCCCAAAATAATAATGCAATATTTCCATTTCATAATATAGATATTACATAACAAGATGAAACTTGGAAGTACGTCACTTAATTTTAGGTAGATAGATGTGACATGGAATCCATGTAGCATTTCAAAGAAATGGGATGAAGACACATGGACCCATATCTCATGGAAATATTATGATCAAATAATGCCATGAAACCCAATGAATGTGTATTTAAATTATAACATTAAACTTGTAGAAGTGGCATGGCATGTTCTTCCATTAAAATTTTCATATAACAAATCAACATGACAACATGAGCCAATAATAACTTTCCACTTGGAAAACCAACAAAATTTCTAAGGCCACATAAGTCTAAGGATGAAATAGGTTGATGCATGCAATAATTAAAATTGGGTGATCTAATTTAAGCATAACATGTGGCAATGTTTTATAATGGATGGGTACACTGAGAGTGTCATGTAATATAACTATGTGATATCATGATCTAATGAAATCCTACCTCTTGGAGAGCTAGCAAGGGTCCTAAGATCCCAACAACATAAAACAAATGGGTCATGTTGGGAAACATTAAAATAAGGTACAAGCCAATCCAAAGATGTCACATTCCAAAATATCATGCTTCCCACCTAGATATCCCAATATTCGAAGTAAAATATTAGAATGCATGAATAGAAACCAAGTGTTAGGCACATGTTAAGTATGACACCTGAAGGACACATTGTTATCCATGAGTATCACTGTTGGTATGAATTAAATGATAATGGAGGCTCATTTTGGTGGTTATAAAGCCAAGTCACCTCAATAAAAGGTTAATTCTATGATGAGAAGAGACATGGAAAAACTAAGAGTAGTGATTGTCTAATTCCCAAAAGTAAATATTCAAATCCATCAAAACAAAACCAAATATCCACTAAGGATTTATGTGAAAGTAAATGAAAGATACTTACCATTTATGGCCCTTATCTTGTAATTCAAAATTTATAAAAAAATCCAAGGTTTAAAACTCCAAATATTAGTATTCACCATCACTATCTATTGAAAACTCCAAAGTACTTTTTATTATTTGCTAAGAAACTTTTGCATATTAATTCAACATATAATAAATACTTAGGTTAATTAATAAAAAAATAGAAGTCATGGATAAAGGAGGAGTGTCTCAAATCACCAAGAAATAACAAGTACCATTCCTATATTCCTACGAAATAAAGATAATCTTCTAAGACACCAACCTTAATTCAATTGTATTGGCCATAGATGAAAAACACTACAATGAATTATTTTACCATGTAGAGATGATGGTAGACTAGGACAATGATGATGAAGAAGCTCCCAATATTATATAAGAAAGGTCTAACATCTTGGTGCTTAAGTCTATAGGATTACACAAAGTTACATCCAATCTAAAGGTTCTCCCATGTGTGGACTTAATATACCAAATTTTCATTCACTCGAGTTATGTTGATCACATCATCAAATATTTTAACTTTGCCAATGATATCACTTATATAGATAGATTGGCCTTTCAATCCTATTATGACTTGACTAAACCTTAAATTGTTTACAATCAAGACACCATGACCCAATGGATTTATTCACACAACATGAAAGAAAACTTGAGAAGTTGGGTAGAGAACCTAAGGAGGTTCATCTAAAAGTCTAAAATATATTAGATTCACATCACCCAATTAAAAAACGTGGTGGGAATGGAGGTGACCATGATGGATAAGCTACATGGAGTATAAGACACTCACCGTAAGGATGAGAAGTTGGTTCCACTATTGTCTGTGATTATATATGACTCTATAACCCCTCCCCTTGGGGAGATCATATCCTACAATTTGATTATAAAAACAAATAAGACCATGGCCAACCTAGGAAATCATTTCTATATTATGTACTACTTGGTTGATGCCATCTATTCCACTCTTAAGTTCCCCTAATTTATCAATTAGGACCCAAACATGAGATGGACTATCCCCCATGTTTTCAAAAAGGTTAAAATTTACAAAAATAGCTAACAAATGTGGGCTATTAATGAGTAGTTCTACCTAATTATATATATATATATATATCCATCCATAAAATAATTATTCCAAGCTATCAGTAGAGATCAGGGCAAACCTTCCACATTGGGAGCCTACTGGTACTACCTAGACTACACCATGATTAGATTTGAGGAAATTGGGATAACACTATTTAGATTTCCCACAACAGTGATAAACAAACTAGTTGAGTAGGACATTTCCTTATAAATAAATAAAAGAGTAGATGGACTATGAAGAAGAATTAAAATAAGACTATTCCACCACTAATTGGTCAACATCGGCCAATTGAAAACTAAAACTTGGTACTCAGTCATAGTTGTTTCCAAACCTAGGTCCACTTTCAATTTGGATAAAGATACCAATAGGGAATGGGGCCCTACACACTTGAAATTTGATCATTGCATTAGACATAGGGCATCTCTCAGTATCACATATCATCATGATCCCATGGATGGAGACTAGTTAGGAAGAGGCTTGAGGATGCTAGGATAAAGAAGGTGAAAGGAAGATTAGATGGTACTAGGTTTTATTAGGTAACTGAGTTCCAAGATACTAAAGTAAGAATGTCAACATCTCCTATTCATACTCCTATTGTTGAATAATAATGGGAAAATGAACTATAACTTACTAATATAATACTTTAGGCATTGTCTCCTACTTTGGAGAAAGGAGGGACTAACACTAGGAAATAAGTTGAGAAGGCTTCCACCTTAGGGCTCACATCTAGAAATGCATCTTAGGTACAAAGTGCTACTCTAATGTGGGTTTTACCTTCAATAATAATAGTAGTAGATCTTACTCTAACAACTTTAATGTTAGCATTTCCTCTCCTTCCTCCTATCAAAGAAGGACTGAGTGTTGTATTTCAAGAATCTATTTCCTTACCCCCTTCTTTCTTTTATAAGTAGTCCCTAAGCATATTTGAACCCCATAAATATAGTTCATGTCCACCTCAAAATGTATAGGCCCCCCACTAGACCATAAATTAGGCTTGTAACCATTGTATTTTTTTCACCATCATTCCTTTCACCATATCATCCACTTGTAGGGTCTTGGTGATTGCCAATTTTCCCTCAGTTATCCCTAGGCCTATGCCTAGAACCAACACAAAATTTCATAAAAGGTGTCCTACTATCATCCTTCCATAAGTTCTGATGTTCTCTGCTAGTTCTTCAACTATCACTAGTACTTCTTCATCTCCTATCTCCACATTCACATTGGTCAAAACCAATGATACATCCTATAAATCTAACTTCTAATGGATAACTCTATCTCAACAATTTCCTCTATCATTAGAGTGCCCAAGTGGATATTTAGATAAATCATAGATTAAGTAGATGTAGCTAGTTGCTAGGGATAACATAGACTGGGTCATAATTGACCCTCCCCAAGTTGAACTAAAATTTGACAAGGAGTCTAAGGTGATGAAGATGGTGACCAAGAGGAAGGTCACCCACTCTGATCGAATAATCTTGTATGAATCAAAATAAACATTATTTGAGATGACAAATAAAAATAAGGCTAGGTAGGGACAATAACAATAATATGAGGATAACTCTCTATCAATTCTCTAAGAAACTTTAGATGTGGCTACTATATTGGTTAAGGGATTGTAGTAAATAACAAGTAACTTGGAGTATAAATAGAAGGCCACCTTACTAGAGTAGACCATAACAATAGTGGAATGAGCCATGGAATAAATATTTGATATGATGAATAACTTGGCTTAGTAAAAGGTAAAGGGATACAAAATATATAATAAAGTCCTCAAGATAGAATCTTCATGTAGAGGATATGATATCAAGTTAATAAACATGATGAGGTTGTTTAGAATGGAGAAATTTGAGGACATAAACCTAATTCCCTTGGAAGAATTGAGCATTGTTTAATCCTATGTAATTAGTAGGATAAAGAACTTGAACTAGTGGATTGAATATATGAGATCCCTGGGGAGATCCCTTACATAAAAATGTAACAAATTTATCACGTTATTGAAGGATTATAAAATTATACACTTTAATAACAAATATACCTCATCACTAGCAAGGATGCCTTCAGGGCTCCACTACAGAATTTCACGGTGAACTTCCAAAAGCAATCCATGGCCAGAGGGGTGACCATCAGATGGTGGATTTATAAACCTTTGACAACTAAATAATAGATAAGGTTGATGCCATCAATGAATCTATGAGACCTCTCCTAAGTAGGTATGATGCAATGGCCAGGCTCATAGTCAAGATATTGAAGGAGCCTATCATTAATTTAAGATTAATTGATAGTGAGTATAAGAAATGATCTCAAGTATGGAAAGGGTAGGTTGAGGTCTAAATAAAAAATTCCACCTCAGGAGCCACCACCTTTTTATCCCCTCTTATAATGTATTATTCCTCAACTGATATTAATAATCCATATTCTTCTACAACAAGAGCTTCATTATCGATAATACCAACATGATCCTAGCCTAGATCCTTAAGAATAAAATATCCACCTATTGGGTTTTGTATAAATAGGAAATATATTCCATGGTCCCTCAAATTGCATTGTAAATTATTCCCATATTTTGAATAGGGAATACTCTTTAACTTTAGGACATAGGAGATCTTATCTACTAATATGTGTCATGTTACCTAGTTCCTTTTGTAACTGGCTAAGGCATTTGAATGGCTTATATATAGGGTTTATCCCCTTCATTGTAAACCAAAGACAAATTTTTGTGAGTTAGTGAAAAGATAATGTAAATTACATCAATTAACTTACTATTTCCATTATTTTCATACATTCTTATTTCTCAACCTTTGTTAATAATATATGATCTCATTATTTAATAGTTAAAATCTAGTATTAGTGTTTTGAATGCATATTGTCAATTTATGATTTCATATTGAGCAAGTGGTTTTCGAATTGGCCATCTCTCCCTCATGAATCATTCCTTTAAAGTCAAGGCATACATTAGTAGTCCTACATCTAGGAAGGTAGTCAATTTTTGCATTTTCTCCTCATCAGATCATCATATCAACAAAATTACATTTTAGAAGGCTTCTTAAGGACACAACTTACCATTCCTTGGAAGACATCACCTCTACTCCACACGTGTTAATACCAAATAGTGATCAATAAATAAAAATAGTACAATTTTATAGTCTACTAGAAAGGAGGAAGAATCGTACGGTCTAAGAGAGAAAGGGTTTCAAAAATTATGATTTTATTCTTAGCAAGGATATACATCATATTCATATGTACCTAATGAATGTTTCTCAAGATATTATCAAAATATTCATATCAAATCCCATCATTGTGTTCTCAATCATTTCAAAATACTTGTTTAACAGATGTTAATGTGGTTTAGTACTTGTTAAGCTATGTAACATATTCATAGGTTTCAAATTTAGCTTTTTATCCTCCTCTAATGACACCTAAATTTATATATCAAGTAGGGGGAATGATAATGCTTACATAGGATGATTAAAGGTGACTCTAAGATTTACCTTTCATGTTATTTTCTCTCCATATTGTTTGTTAATGATCACTATCATACATTACCATTTCTTAATGTGATCATGCTCCTTTCACCCTTCATTCATGGTTTTCATCTTCCAACCTCATCATCACCCCTTTCACTCATATCCATCTCACCATGCATCATAAAGAGAGTCAAAAACAATTTAAAGGAATCATTGTCACTCAAATAGGTTATATCCACCTTGGAACCACTATCTATATCTAAGAAGGCAGCCTACAACAATACACCAATAATCAACACTTTTCATAAAAGTCCAAAAGAGAAGGATTTGATAGAAGATCTATTTTGTAGGTCTAGACTCAATATATCTCATCAAGATAAAAAATATGGGAGGAAAATGATCATATCTACGAGTGATGACTTCCTTAATTCTAAGAATAGTCATAGTATGTACAATGTACATACACAACCATCTATAGTTGAATAAGGATGGAGTTAGCCTAAAGTTGAAATCATGTTCCAAATGCATAGGTGAAGGTTGATATTCTACAAAATATTTTTCAATCCATCTTGTTCCTTTATTCATGGTATAAACCCAATAAATTACTCTTTAAGTAATAAATCATTCTTTATACACCTACAATCTCATTTTCAAGTCAAAATATGATATAATTAGTGTTTTAATAGTCTTAAGACCTTTTTGAGGCTTGTGGAGGATGTTTGGAACATCAAATGCATGAACTATTCATATGAATAACCTTAATCTAAAACCCAATAAAGATACATGAGAGGTTCAAATAGGAATAAAGAAATACAAATGTACATCTATAGCAAGCTTCAAGAATACTTCTACAGTAAATTGGGTGAACCATGTTTAATGGAGACTTCAAGGGTATAAAATTTCAAGTAGGGTAATGATATTATTAAGAGATCATAATACATAGATCAACTCATGGGTACTTTGTATATTTTCAAAATTATAAAATCATATTTATACCTTGTCACAATATGTACAAAGGACATCACATCATATACAATGGTATATATAGGAGAGGGTTATTTTAATAATGAAATAATGGTGAACATGTGAAGAAGATAAAATTATAAAAAGAATGCAATAAGTTATGTACTTTGGAGGAGAAATCAATGATCCAAACTTAGTTGAATATTCAATTCCATGACATCTTCATTGACAACTACTTAAGGGACTCAAAAAATATGTTGACAACCAAGATATTGAAGTAATAAGGTTTTTCATATTTTCAAAGTTTATAGGGTCTTGTTATGTTTGAAAAATCATTTAAGTTTATTCCTTACTCTTTTCATCCCAACATATAATAATGCATCCTAAATTCACATATTTAGATGATCTAGACTCAAAACTAGAGGTCTTATCTAGATACAAGTATCCCATAGCCTTAGATCATTTAAATGTTAGTACATATATGAATTATATCTAAGTGTATGATTTGAACTAGGTACTATCAAGGTTTCTAAAAAAATCAAAGGAGATGTGTTAGTCTTTGTTGTTGTAAGGTAACTTTATTTTATGCCCTACCTTACTCCCTCCTTTTGAACTTTTAAAAAATGAATCACTTTATATTAATGCTCATTATGTATATCCATTTATTTAATTATTAGTTTGGGATTATATTTGAAAATATAAATCAATTTACATCATAACAAATTCAATTAGATTGTGTCACTACCAAATTCCTATTGTCCCTACAATAGGGTCTATTTGTAGACTTGAAGGTGGTAACTACATAATCTCTCTATTAAAATTAAGTGAAACCCTAGGTTTTCCAATACCTACACTATAATTTGATAAATGTTATTATATTTTTTTCATTAAATCCTTGACATATACATGCATCAATAGTATGGAAGGACCTAAGGATGAATCTGAATACTCTCAACCTGCTATTATTGTCATGCACTTTTAGGTAATAGTGCTCCTCCAAATATTAAGGTGGTTATTTTACTCAAGAAATAGAAGTTGAATATATTTATTTACTCTGGAAGTACACCTAAATTCATCAATAGTAATTTTTATACTCAATTAAACTATTTCATTTACCCAAATAAAAAATTTCAAATTATAATTAAAGGTGGGGGTATAATAAATTGTTCTAGTAAATGTCATAGTATAAAGCTATGGGAGACTACCTATTATATTATATTATATTTTGTTTTTTATTATCATGGATGAGGTTAAATTTTTTTTTATATTTTAATGGCTCACCAATTTATGCACAATCGAGATGAATTTTGAGTAACTATTCATGATCATTCATTTAGAAAGAAGGACAATTGAAATGCATGATTTATTGGCTAAATCTATGCAATTGGTTAGTTTTCACTAGATGATGAAAATGATAAAAATGGTAAAAATTAATTATTGTGTGAATATTTTCCATATAATTTAAAACAAATAAGGAGTCTACCCATATTAAACTATAATTAGTAGAGTCTACCCATTTTTGTCTTATATACCCACTTGAATCTTCTAACCCTTTTTCCTTTTGTGCCAAGATTTACAACAAGGCACATTGCTGCCTAGGAAAACCCAAGGCCTCCTTGAGCTCTACAGACATTATTAAAAATTGTACTATTTTTTATTAAAAATTGATTGAAGTATAAATATGTAGAGTATTTGGAATTATATTTATTGTATTATTTTATGAAATTTTAGTGTTTCAATTTATAAACCCTATTTTATTGAATAATAGTCATGTGCATTATTTTTCAACAAAAGGATTACTGACATCATAGTTTGGCCCACTCTATTAGGGCCAAAAATATTATAATAATCTAGGTAGACTACCTAAATCTTAGCAATTTCATAACATAAACTGCTAAATAATGAATCAAAGGGCCAAATCAACACAAACAAATCACACATTTTAGATAGAGTAAAAAAATATATTAAACACTATTAATATTAAATACCTAAAAACAAGGATCTATATAAATGATAGTAACAAATGTGGTTAATGCTTCAGACACTCTACAAACTATGTTGTTCTAATTTGTTAGTCCTCTATATTGTGTGTTTAAAAAATCTATGAATATGTAGGAATATCAATATATCTAGTTAGACATGTTCTACAGTATTTGTTCCCCTTAAAAATGTGTTAAAATTATATATAACCTAATTTTAAAAGTAAATTTGAATTTCAAATTTGTTGGGGACTCTGACTTATTTCTGAATTCAAATGCACCTTGGGAGTAGTCAAGTTGAATTGAAGGCATGTGATATATTTAATATATTCAAATGATATTTATATATTATAGTAAAATATATAATATTTATTTAAAATATACACTAAAATATATATTATAAAATGTAATGTAATATTACAATATTATATATTATATAATATATTTTAATAATATTAAAATAATATATATATGTATATATATATTATATTAAAATATATAATATTTATTTGAATATATACTAAATATATATATTATATATTGTAATATAATATTACAGTATTATATATTATATAGTATATTTTAATATTATTATTATTACATAATATATATGTTAATATAGTCTATAAATCAAATTATAATTATATATTACATATTTCAGTATAATATACTTACATTTATATTATATAAAATACTACTTAGTTTAGTATATAAAAATATTATGATCTCTCTCTCTCTCTATATATATATATATATATATATATATATATATATATATATATATATATATATACGTATGTACGTACATACATACATACATACACACACACATGCACACACACATATCATGACGTATAATTTATGTATACATGTATTAGTAAGATGGATTATGTAAACTGAAAGAGTGTAAAATTATAATTGACAATTAAACCTAATAATTCCAAACATTTGACAATGTTAAAATATTAGAATTCATCTTTAAAGATAATTATGGGTGCAGATCGATCAGGTTCTAAATCACCATGTAATGATTTAGTATATGATGGCTTTTATACATTGTGTAAAGAGATAGCCTATGAGCATGTAATGTCTACATCAAAACTACAAATCCCTTGGTTTTTATTAGGGTACATGTATATTCACTAGATAAGGACCTTATCTATGGATAATCACATTTTGTCTTGGTGGTTACAATCAAGAAATTGATTTTTTTACAATGGAACTAACAAAATAAAAATCAACGAAGAGGAATTTTGAGTTTAGAAATTGGATTAAAAATTGATGTGGACATATATGTTTGAAAGACATAATCTATTCTAAGTATGCTTGTTATGCCTAGTGATGATGCATTTTAAATTATACCACCATAGTCTTATTTCTTCTAAAGATATTATTAATGTTACATATTCAAAAAATGTGGATGAAACTCCACTTAGTGTTATGAAAGATCCTATATATAAATCACTACCATTAGTTCCAAAGTTCATTGATGATAATTTTACTTATATTTCCATATTTGAAATTGTATAATTTTCATATTAATATGGCCTTACAATGGATTATTGAACATTTTATAATTATTATGATCCCCTAGATGTGATCCAAAACCCATGGTAGGAGAGCCATCAAGTGTAATTTTTTAGGACTCATAAGTCATAAAGATTATATCATAAGGAAAGACATTTATTAGTAGAATTCATATGGCCTTGGTAGAAATAAAAATATTCATTCTCATCATATTAATATCCATATGGAAGAGGTTTACTCATATCAACCTCTATACCTTAGTATAGCGAGAGATATGAGTTGACACTTGGCCAAATTATTAATAAGAAGCATAAGAGGATTTGTGAATATAGTAATTTTTTTGTGTGGTGCATTTTATAATATAGCTTGATGTGGGATTTCCATGTTCATTTTTTGATTGGTATCACATTTTGGTTCATTTGGATTAACTTTTTAAGATGGATTGATCTTAAATTTTGTATTGGATGAGGCCAATGTAGTGGCCCCATACTTTAACAACTTTTTTAATTCAAGGAGTTTCATTTATCAATCATGCTCAGGGTCACCCTTCATGTTTCTCATAAGTATGAAATTTTAGTGGCACAAAGTGTGGTGAAAAGGGTTGAAATGATACCTCTAATTTAAGAGGATTATTAAATACATATTGTGAATCAAATGGGCCATATTTGTATGCCTTTTAGGTGTTCTTATCAATGAGAGAATTATTTTTCTCCATTGCTTTAATAATTTGTATTGAGGATTTTGAAAAATCCCAACTTTGGTTTAAAGTATTCATTGAAGTTGACATCAAGGGGGATGAGTATGTATTCCCACTCGATGTACACTCAATGTTTGATGTGATTAATGGATTTGGAAGAGCAACATCCTTCTTATTGGTTTCTATCATATTTTACATTTGACTATGTCAAATGTCTATTGTGTTATTAAATTTTTTAAATCAACTAATCAAGTCCCAAGGATAAATTCAATAAAGGTGACTCATTATCATATTTATTTAAATTGGTGAATTTTATCTCAAAGGTATTCCATGTGGGCTAAAAATTAACGAGCCTATTAGATAATTTAATAATGTAAATTAAAAAATATAAATAAACTTATTTAATAAGAATAATTATAATAAATGAAAAAAATTGTAATTATTTTTATATTTGAAAACTATATTTATTATTTATTTTTATTTAAAATGTTTAAATATTTGAATATTTTTACTAAATAATTTATGTTTAAATGTTTTTCTAAACTGGTGAGTTTTTATTTCCTCATTAAATGAAATATTTTTGAATGATATGTTATTTTACTAAATTCTTTATTTGTATTCAAATTCTAATAAATATAAGTAAATCCATACTGATAAAGATTTTAACATTGTCACAATTACATTGGAAATAGCTTGAATATTTTCTACAAGTCTAAATCTATCTGAATCTAGATAAGGTTCTATCCTCCAACCATTGGAATAAAAAAAATACATATACCATTTACCAAAATAAACCATTCCATTTTTTGTATAAAATTCCACATATAAATCAATTTTAGTGACTTGGCATGCATGTTAAGAGTTTTTTATATATTCCACTTGAACTACAATTAAATGCTCAAAAACACATTTTATACTTAATATAATTTGACTACTTCATGTGCCTATGATATTTAATTAAAAAACCATAAACCATTCAGATAGTGGTAGTTATCTAGGTTTCATCTAGTAATTCCTAAAAGAGTAGATCTCTAACTATGTCTCGTAATTATGAGTTTTTTATTTGATTAAAACTCAAAATAACAACTACCAAATGGCTGTGTAGTGTTGACTAATTAATTTTTTTAGTAAACCTCATCCATATTAATATTATAATATAATAATAAACTAATTATACATCACATAATACAATTATCATAGTGTCACTCCATGGTTCATCCATCCAATTTCCATGCCTCTCCGTAAATGCAAACACAAGAAATTAACACACCTATAAGTATTTGAAGTACAACATCACTAGTTATTTAAAATAATGATAGGAAGGCATTAGTTGGGCATTGAAAATATTATTGTTGTTTTTAAATTCTACCATAAGAAGATATGGTGGACATATTGTGATTTTTTTTCCTTGGTGTATTCTATAATACAACTCTGTGTGGCATTATCATGTTCATTGTTTGATTGGTATCACATTTTGGTTCATTCAAATTAAATTTTTAACATGGATTTATATTAAATTTTTTATTAGATGAAGCCAATATAGTGTCCCCATACTTTAGCTTGTTTAATAAAAGGACTTTCATTTATCAATCATGCTTAGGGTCACCCTTCATGTTTCTCATAACTAGGAAATTTTAGTGCAATAAAGTGTGGTAGCAAGAATTGAAATGACACCTATAATCCAAGAGGGTTTTATAAGACATATTTTGAATCAAAGGAGACATATTTGAATTCATTTTAGGTGTTTTTATCAATGAGATAATCATTTTCCAATGTTTTAATCATTTGTAATAAGGATTGTGAAAAGCCCCACCTTGGTTCAAACTATTCATTAAATTTGACATTAAGGGGGATGAATATATATTCCCACTTGATATATGCTTAATGTTTGATGTGATTAATGGATGTGAAAGAGGAGAATCCTTATTCATATTCAAGTGGTGATAAATAGAAGAAGTAAATCCATACCGATAAAAATATTTAAACACTGTCATAATTCCATTGCAAATATTTTGACTATTTTTTACAATTCTAAATCTATATAAATCTAGATAAGGTTCTATCCTCAAACCATAGGAATAACAAGAATCCCTCTGCCATTTACCAAAATAAACCATTCCCATTTTTTTATACAATTCCACCTCTAAATTAATTTTAATGACTTATAATTCATGTTGAGAATTGTTTATATATTCCACTTGACCTATAATAAAATGTTAAAAAATAGATTTCATACCTAATATTACATTTTTATTATTTCATGTACCCATAATATTAAATTAAAAAACTACAAACCATTGATATTGGTAGTCATCTAGGTTTCATCAAATAATTCTTGAAAGTGTGGATCTCTAACTATGGTTTGTAAATACGAGTTGTTTTATTTGACTAAGACTCAAAAAAACATCAAATACCAGATGGTTGTGTAACATTGAATAATTAGTTTTTTTATTAAACATCATCAATATGCATTATAATATAATACAATGAACTAATACATCACATAGTATAAAAATTATTAATAATCAAAGTGTCACTCCATGGTGAATTTATATTTCCATGCCTCCATAAATGTGAATACAATAAATTAACACACCTATAATTATATGAAGTATAACATCACTAATTATTTAAAATTATGATAGGAAGCCATTAGTTGGGAGTTAAAAATCTTGTTGTAGTTTCTCAATACTACCAAAACAATATATGGTGGACATATGTGACCCATAAAAAGTTATCCATAATAAACTAATTGCCAACCATATTCTATATGATTAATGACATAGTGAGATAGAAATATTGAAGGATGTGATCAGATTATTTTTATGACATGTGTGTTATGATCAAATAATTTGAGGCTAGGATTATATTTATGTGAAAAGTTTCAATAAAATAATGAAATTTAAAAAATAATATTTACAAAACAATTACAAATTCAAATGTATGTATGTATTATATAATTCATAAAGGAATATAAAATGTGAACATGGGGGTTATTATGTCAATAAATATAATCAAAAAAATACACATTTACATATAAACATAACTTACAAGTTTGACTCCCACCTCAGTAAGTTGATGTATAAATAAAATCATGTTATCAACGCCTATGTCTGCTCCTATCTCTATAGATGGAGGAGTCTCAAATGAGGTCAATAATGAAGCAAAAATAATATCATCATTAGTTTATAATGTATATAAAATTACATTCATTTACATAAATGATAAATTATAACATTACCATTTTTTAATGTGATCATGCTCCTTTCACCCTTCATTCATGGTTTTCATCTTCCAACCTCATCATCACCCCTTTCACTCATATCCATCTCACCATGCATCATAAAGACAATAAAAAACAAGTTAAAGGAATCTTTGTCACTCAAATAGGTTATATCCACCTTGGAGCCACTATCTATATCTAAGAAGGCAGCTTACAACAATACACCAATAATCAACACTTTTCATAAAAGTCCAAAAGAGAAAGATTTGCTAGAATATCTATTTTGTAGGTCTAGACTCAATATATCTCATCAAGATAAAAAATATGGGAGGAAAATGATCATATCTATGAGTGATGACTTCCTTAATTCTAAGAATAGTCATAGTATGTACAATGTACATACACAACCATCTATAGTTGAATAAGGATGGAGTTAGCCTAAAGTTGAAATCATGTTCCAAATGCATAGGTGAAGGTTGATATTCTACAAAATATTTTTCAATCCATCTTGTTCCTTTATTCATGGTATAAACCCAATAAATTACTCTTTAAGTAATAAATCATTCTTTATACACCTACAATCTCATTTTCAAGTCAAAATATGATATAATTAGTGTTTTAATAGTCTTAAGACCTTTTTGAGGCTTGTGGAGGATGTTTGGAACATCAAATGCATGAACTATTCATATGAATAACCTTAATATAAAACCCAATAAAGATACATGAGAGGTTCAAATAGGAATAAAGAAATACAAATGTACATCTATAGCTAGCTTCAAGAATACTTCTACAGTAAAGTGGGTGAACCATGTTTAATGGAGACTTCAAGGGTATACAATTTCAAGTAGGGTAATGATATTATTAAGAGATCATAATACATAGATCAACTCATGGGTACTTTGTATATTTTCAAAATTATAAAATCATATTTATACCTTGTCACAATATGTACAAAGGACATCACATCATATACAATGGTATATATAGGAGAGGGTTATTTTAATAATGAAATAATGGTGAACATGTGAAGAAGATAAAATTATAAAAAGAATGCAATAAGTTATGTACTTTGGAGGAGAAATCAATGATCCAAACTTAGTTGAATATTCAATTCCATGACATCTTCATTGACAACTACTTAAGGGACTCAAAAAATATGTTGACAACCAAGATATTGAAGTAATAAGGTTTTTCATATTTTCAAAGTTTATAGGGTCTTGTTATGTTTGAAAAATCATTTAAGTTTATTCCTCACTCTTTTCATCCCAACATATAATAATGCATCCTAAATTCACATATTTAGATGATCTAGACTCAAAACTAGAGGTCTTATCTAGATACAAGTATCCCATAGCCTTAGATCATTTTAATGTTAGTACATATATGAATTATATCTAAGTGTATGATTTGAACTAGGTACTATCAAGGTTTCCAAAAAAATCAAAGGAGATGTGTTAGTCTTTGTTGTTGTAAGGTAACTTTATTTTATGCCCTACCTTACTCCCTCCTTTTGAACTTTTTAAAAATGAATCACTTTAGATTAATGCTCATTATGTATATCCATTTATTTAATTATTAGTTTGGGATTATATTTGAAAATATAAATCAATTTACATCATAACAAATTCAATTAGATTGTGTCACTACCAAATTCCTATTGTCCCTACAATAGGGTCTATTTGTAGACTTGAAGGTGGTAACTACATAATCTCTCTATTAAAATTAAGTGAAACCCTAGGTTTTCCAATACCTACACTATAATTTGATAAATGTTATTATATTTTTTTCATTACATCCTTGACATATACATGCATCAACAGTATGGAAGGAGCTAAATATGAATCTGAATACTCTCAACCTGCTATTATTGTCATGCACTTTTAGGTATTAGTGCTCCTCCAAATATTAAGGTGGTTATTTTACTCAAGAAATAGAAGTTGAATATATTTATTTACTCTGGAAGTACACCTAAATTCATCAACAGTAATTTTTATACTCAATTAAACTATTTCATTTACCCAAATAAAAAATTTCAAATTATAATTAAAGGTGGGGGTATAATAAATTGTTCTAGTAAATTTCATAGTATAAAGCTATGGGAGACTACCTATTATATTATATTATATTTTGTTTTTTATTATCATGGATGAGGTTAATTTTTTTTTTAGATTTTAATGGCTCACCAATTTATGCACAATCGAGATGAATTTTGAGTAACTATTCATGATCATTCATTTAGAAAGAAGGACAATTGAAATGCATGGTTTATTGGCTAAATCTATGCAATTGGTTAGTTTTCACTAGATGATGAAAATGATAAAAATGGTAAAAAGTAATTATTGTGTGACTATTTTCCATATAATTTAAAACAAATAAGGAGTCTACCCATATTAAACTATAATTAGTAGAGTCTACCCATTTTTGTCTTATATACCCACTTGAATCTTCTAACCCTTTTTCCTTTTGTGCTAAGATTTACAACAAGGCACATTGCTGCCTAGGAAAACCCAAGGCCTCCTTGAGCTCGATAGACATTATTAAAAATTGTACTATTTTTTATTAAAAATTGATTGAAGTATAAATAGGTAGAGTATTTGGAATTATATTTATTGTATTATTTTATAAAATTTTAGTGTTTCAATTTATAAACCCTATTTTATTGAATAATAGTCATGTGCATTATCCTTCAACAAAAGGATTACTGACATCATAGTTTGGCCCACTCTATTAGGGCCAAAAATATTATAATAATCTTGGTAGACTATCTAAATCTTAGCAATTTCATAACATAAATTGCTAAATAATGAATCAAAGGGCCAAATCAACACAAACAAATCACACATTTTAGATAGAGTAAAAAAATATATTAAACACTATTAATATTAAATACCTAAAAACAAGGATCTATATAAATGATAGTAACAAATGTGGTCAATGCTTCAGACACTCTACAAACTACGTTGTTCTAATTTGTTAGTCCTCTATATTGTGTGTTTAAAAAATCTATGAATATGTAGGAATATCAATATATCTAGTTAGACATGTTCTACAGTATTTGTTCCCCTTACAAATGTGTTAAAATTATATATAACCAAATTTTAAAAGTAAATTTGAATTTCAAATTTGTTGGGGACTCTGACTTATTTCTGAATTCAAATGCACCTTGGGAGTAGTCAAGTCGAATTGAAGGCATGTGATATATTTAATATATTCAAATGATATTTATATATTATAGTAAAATATATAATATTTATTTAAAATATACACTAAAATATATATTATAAAATGTAATGTAATATTACAATATTATATATTATATAATATATTTTAATAATATTAAAATAATATATATATGTATATATATATTATATTAAAATATATAATATTTATTTGAATATATACTAAAAATATATATTATATATTGTAATATAATATTACAGTATTATATATTATATAGTATATTTTAATATTAGTATTATTATATAATATATATGTTAATATAGTTTATAAATCAAATTATAATTATATATTACATATTTCAGTATAATATACTTGCATTTATATTATATAAAATACTACTTAGTTTAATATATAAAAATATTATGATCTCTCTCTCTCTCTCTCTCTCTCTCTCTATCTCTCTCTCTCTCTCTCTCTCTCTCTCTATATATATATATATATATATATATATATATATATATATATATTTATATATTTATATATATACGTATGTACGTACATACATACATACATACATACACACATGCACACACACATATCATGACGTATAATTTATGTATACATGTATTAGTAAGATGGATTATGTAAACTGAAAGAGTGTAAAATTATAATTGACAATTAAACCTAATAATTCCAAACATTTGACAATGTTAAAATATTAGAATTCATCTTTAAAGATAATTATGGGTGCAGATCGATCAGGTTCTAAATCACCATGTAATGATTTAGTATATGATGGCTTTTATACATTGTGTAAAGAGATAGCCTATGAGCATGTAATGTCTACATAAGGACCTTATCTATGGATAATCACATTTTGTCTTGGTGGTTACAATCAAGAAATTGATTTTTTTACAATGGAACTAACAAAATAAAAATCAACGAAGAGGAATTTTGAGTTTAGAAATTGGATTAAAAAGTGATGTGGACATATATGTTTGAAAGACATAATCTATTCTAAGTATGCTTTTTATGCCTAGTGATGATGCATTCTAAATTATACCACCATAGTCTTATTTCTTCTAAAGATATTATTAATGTTACATATTCAAAAAATGTGGATGAAACTCCACTTAGTGTTATGAAAGATCCTATATATAAATCACTACCATTAGTTCCAAAGTTCATTGATGATAATTTTACTTATATTTCCATATTTGAACTTGTATAATTTTCATATTAATATGGCCTTACAATGGATTATTGAACATTTTATAATTATTATGATCCCCTAGATGTGATCCAAAACCCATGGTAGGAGAGCCGTCAAGTGTAATTTTTTAGGACTCATAAGTCATAAAGATTATATCATAAGGAAAGACATTTATTAGTAGAATTCATATGGCCTTGGTAGAAATCAAAATATTCATTCTCATCATATTAATATCCATATGGAAGAGGTTTACTCATATCAACCTCTATACCTCAGTATAGCGAGAGATATGAGTTGACACTTGGCCAAATTATTAATAAGAAGCATAAGAGGATTTGTGAATATAGTAATTTTTTTGTGTGGTGCATTTTATAATATAGCTTGATGTGGGATTTCCATGTTCATTTTTTGATTGGTATCACATTTTGGTTCATTTGGATTAACTTTTTAAGATGGATTGATCTTAAATTTTGTATTAGATGAGGCCAATTTAGTGGCCCCATACTTTAACAACTTTTTTAATTCAAGGAGTTTCATTTATCAATCATGCTCAGGGTCACCCTTCATGTTTCTCATAAGTATGAAATTTTAGTGGCACAAAGTGTGGTGAAAAGGGTTGAAATGATACCTCTAATTTAAGAGGATTATTAAATACATATTGTGAATCAAATGGGCCATATTTGTATGCCTTTTAGGTGTTCTTATCAATGAGAGAATTATTTTTCTCCATTACTTTAATAATTTGTATTGAGGATTTTTAAAAATCCCAACTTTGGTTTAAAGTATTCATTGAAGTTGACATCAAGGGGGATGAGTATGTATTCCCACTCGATGTAAACTCAATGTTTGATGTGATTAATGGATTTGGAAGAGCAACATCCTTCTTATTGGTTTCTATCATATTTTACATTTGACTATGTCAAATGTCTATTGTGTTATTAAATTTTTTAAATCAACTAATCAAGTCCCTAGTATAAATTCAATAAAGGTGACTCATTATCATATTTATTTAAATTGGTAAAAATTTTATCTCAAAGGTATTCCATGGGGGCTAAAAATTAACGAGCCTATTAGATAATTTAATAATGTAAATTAAAAAATATAAATAAACTTATTTAATAAGAATAATTATAATAAATGAAAAAAATTGTAATTATTTTTATATTTGAAAACTATATTTATTATTTATTTTTATTTAAAATGTTTAAATATTTGAATATTTTTACTAAATAATTTATGTTTAAATGTTTTTCTAAACTGGTGAGTTTTTATTTCCTCATTAAATGAAATATTTTTGAATGATATGTTATTTTACTAAATTCTTTATTTGTATTCAAATTCTAATAAATATAAGTAAATCCATACTGATAAAGATTTTAACATTGTCACAATTACATTGCAAATAGCTTTAATATTTTCTACAAGTCTAAATCTATCTGAATCTAGATAAGGTTCTATCCTCCAACCATTGGAATAAAAAAAATACATATACCATTTACCAAAATAAACCATTCCATTTTTTGTATAAAATTCCACATATAAATCAATTTTAGTGACTTGGCATGCATGTTAAGAGTTTTTTATATATTCCACTTGAACTACAATTAAATGCTCAAAAACACATTTTATACTTAATATAATTTGACTACTTCATGTGCCTATGATATTTAATTAAAAAACCATAAACCATTCAGATAGTGGTAGTTATCTAGGTTTCATCTAGTAATTCCTAAAAGAGTAGATCTCTAACTATGTCTCGTAATTATGAGTTTTTTATTTGATTAAAACTCAAAATAACAACTACCAAATGGCTGTGTAGTGTTGACTAATTAATTTTTTTAGTAAACCTCATCCATATTAATATTATAATATAATAATAATCTAATTATACATCACATAATACAATTATCATAGTGTCACTCCATGGTTCATCCATCCAATTTCCAGGCCTCTCCGTAAATGCAAACACAAGAAATTAACACACCTATAAGTATTTGAAGTACAACATCACTAGTTATTTAAAATAATGATAGGAAGGCATTAGTTGGGCATTGAAAATATTATTTTTGTTTTTAAATTCTACCATAAGAAGATATGGTGGACATATTGTGATTTTTTTTTCGTGGTGTATTCTGTAATACAACTCTGTGTGGCATTATCATGTTCATTGTTTGATTGGTATCACATTTTGGTTCATTCAAATTAAATTTTTAACATGGATTTATATTAAATTTTTTATTAGATGAAGCCAATATAGTGTCCCCATACTTTAGCTTGTTTAATAAAAGGACTTTCATTTATCAATCATGCTTAGGGTCACCCTTCATGTTTCTCATAACTAGGAAATTTTAGTGCAATAAAGTGTGGTAGCAAGAATTGAAATGACACCTATAATCCAAGAGGGTTTTATAAGACATATTTTGAATCAAAGGAGACATATTTGAATTCATTTTAGGTGTTTTTATCAATGAGATAATCATTTTCCAATGTTTTAATCATTTGTAATAAGGATTGTGAAAAGCCCCACCTTGGTTCAAACTATTCATTAAATTTGACATTAAGGGGGATGAATATATATTCCCACTTGATATATGCTTAATGTTTGATGTGATTAATGGATGTGAAAGAGGAGAATCCTTATTCATATTCAAGTGGTGATAAATAGAAGAAGTAAATCCATACCGATAAAAATATTTAAACACTGTCATAATTCCATTGCAAATATTTTGACTATTTTTTACAATTCTAAATCTATATAAATCTAGATAAGGTTCTATCCTCAAACCATAGGAATAACAAGAATCCCTCTGCCATTTACCAAAATAAACCATTCCCATTTTTTTTATACAATTCCACCTCTAAATTAATTTTAATGACTTATAATTCATGTTGAGAATTGTTTATATATTCCACTTGACCTATAATAAAATGTTAAAAAATAGATTTCAAACCTAATATTAAATTTTTATTATTTCATGTACCCATAATATTCAATTAAAAAACTACAAACCATTGATATTGGTAGTCATCTAGGTTTCATCAAATAATTCTTGAAAGTGTGGATCTCTAACTATGGTTTGTAAATACGAGTTGTTTTATTTGACTAAGACTCAAAACAACATCAAATACCAGATGGTTGTGTAACATTGAATAATTAGTTTTTTTATTAAACATCATCAATATGCATTATAATATAATACAATGAACTAATACATCACATAGTATAAAAATTATTAATAATCAAAGTGTCACTCCATGGTGAATTTATATTTCCATGCCTCCATAAATGTGAATAAAATAAATTAACACACCTATAATTATATGAAGTATAACATCACTAATTATTTAAAATTATGATAGGAAGCCATTAGTTGGGAGTTAAAAATCTTGTTGTAGTTTCTCAATACTACCAAAACAATATATGGTGGGCATATGTGACCCATAAAAAGTTATCCATAATAAACTAATTGCCAACCATATTCTATATGATTAATGACATAGTGAGATAGAAATATTGAAGGATGTGATCAGATTATTTTTATGACATGTGTGTTATGATCAAATAATTTGAGGCTAGGATTATATTTATGTGAAAAGTTTCAATAAAATAATGAAATTTAAAAAATAATATTTACAAAACAATTACAAAGTCAAATGTATGTATGTATTATATAATTCATAAAGGAATATAAAATGTGAACATGGGGGTTATTATGTCAATAAATATAATAAAAAAAATACACATTTACATATAAACATAACTTACAAGTTTGACTCCCACCTCAGTAAGTTGATGTATAAATAAAATCATGTTATCAACGCCTATGTCTGCTCCTATCTCTATAGATGGAGGAGTCTCAAATGAGGTCAATAATGACGCAAAAATAATATCATCATTAGTTTATAATGTATATAAAATTAAATTCATTTACATAAATGATAAATTATAACATTACCATTTCTTAATGTGATCATGCTCCTTTCACCCTTCATTCATGGTTTTCATCTTCCAACCTCATCATCACCCCTTTCACTCATATCCATCTCACCATGCATCATAAAGACAATAAAAAACAAGTTAAAGGAATCATTGTCACTCAAATAGGTTATATCCACCTTGGAGCCACTATCTATATCTAAGAAGGCAGCCTACAACAATACACCAATAATCAACACTTTTCATAAAAGTCCAAAAGAGAAGGATTTGCTAGAAGATCTATTTTGTAGGTCTAGACTCAATATATCTCATCAAGATAAAAAATATGGGAGGAAAATGATCATATCTATGAGTGATGACTTCCTTAATTCTAAGAATAGTCATAGTATGTACAATGTACATACACAACCATCTATAGTTGAATAAGGATGGAGTTAGCCTAAAGTTGAAATCATGTTCCAAATGCATAGGTGAAGGTTGATATTCTAAAAAATATTTTTCAATCCATCTTGTTCCTTTATTCATGGTATAAAACCAATAAATTACTCTTTAAGTAATAAATCATTCTTTATACACCTACAATCTCATTTTCAAGTCAAAATATGATATAATTAGTGTTTTAATAGTCTTAAGACCTTTTTGAGGCTTGTGGAGGATGTTTGGAACATCAAATGCATGAACTATTCATATGAATAACCTTAATCTAAAACCCAATAAAGATACATGAGAGGTTCAAATAGGAATAAAGAAATACAAATGTACATCTATAGCTAGCTTCAAGAATACTTCTACAGTAAAGTGGGTGAACCATGTTTAATGGAGACTTCAAGGGTATACAATTTCAAGTAGGGTAATGATATTATTAAGAGATCATAATACATAGATCAACTCATGGGTACTTTGTATATTTTCAAAATTATAAAATCATATTTATACCTTGTCACAATATGTACAAAGGACATCACATCATATACAATGGTATATATAGGAGAGGGTTATTTTAATAATGAAATAATGGTGAACATGTGAAGAAGATAAAATTATAAAAAGAATGCAATAAGTTATGTACTTTGGAGGAGAAATCAATGATCCAAACTTAGTTGAATATTCAATTCCATGACATCTTCATTGACAACTACTTAAGGGACTCAAAAAATATGTTGACAACCAAGATATTGAAGTAATAAGGTTTTTCATATTTTCAAAGTTTATAGGGTCTTGTTATGTTTGAAAAATCATTTAAGTTTATTCCTTACTCTTTTCATCCCAACATATAATAATGCATCCTAAATTCACATATTTAGATGATCTAGACTCAAAACTAGAGGTCTTATCTGGATACAAGTATTCCATAGCCTTAGATCATTTAAATGTTAGTACATATATGAATTATATCTAAGTGTATGATTTGAACTAGGTACTATCAAGGTTTCTAAAAAAATCAAAGGAGATGTGTTAGTCTTTGTTGTTGTAAGGTAACTTTATTTTATGCCCTACCTTACTCCCTCCTTTTGAACTTTTTAAAAATGAATCACTTTAGATTAATGCTCATTATGTATATCCATTTATTTAATTATTAGTTTGGGATTATATTTGAAAATATAAATCAATTTACATCATAACAAATTCAATTAGATTGTGTCACTACCAAATTCCTATTGTCCCTACAATAGGGTCTATTTGTAGACTTGAAGGTGGTAACTACATAATCTCTCTATTAAAATTAAGTGAAACCCTAGGTTTTCCAATACCTACACTATAATTTGATAAATGTTATTATATTTTTTTCATTACATCCTTGACATATACATGCATCAATAGTATGGAAGGACCTAAGGATGAATCTGAATATTCTCAACCTGCTATTATTGTCATGCACTTTTAGGTATTAGTGCTCCTCCAAATATTAAGGTGGTTATTTTACTCAAGAAATAGAAGTTAAATATATTTATTTACTCTGGAAGTACACCTAAATTCATCAATAGTAATTTTTATACTCAATTAAACTATTTCATTTACCCAAATGAAAAATTTCAAATTATAATTAAAGGTGGGGGTATAATAAATTGTTCTAGTAAATTTCATAGTATAAAGCTATGGGAGACTACCTATTATATTATATTATATTTTGTTTTTTATTATCATGGATGAGGTTAATTTTTTTTTTAGATTTTAATGGCTCACCAATTTATGCACAATCGAGATGAATTTTGAGTAACTATTCATGATCATTCATTTAGAAAGAAGGACAATTGAAATGCATGGTTTATTGGCTAAATCTATGCAATTGGTTAGTTTTCACTAGATGATGAAAATGATAAAAATGGTAAAAAGTAATTATTGTGTGACTATTTTCCATATAATTTAAAAAAAATAAGGAGTCTACCCATTTTTGTCTTATATACCCACTTGAATCTTCTAACCCTTTTTCCTTTTGTGCTAAGATTTACAACAAGGCACATTGCTGCCTAGGAAAACCCAAGGCCTCCTTGAGCTCAACAGACATTATTAAAAATTGTACTATTTTTTATTAAAAATTGATTGAAGTATAAATAGGTAGAGTATTTTGAATTATATTTATTGTATTATTTTATAAAATTTTAGTGTTTCAATTTATAAACCCTATTTTATTGAATAATAGTCATGTGCATTATCCTTCAACAAAAGGATTACTGACATCATAGTTTGGCCCACTCTATTAGGGCCAAAAATATTATAATAATCTTGGTAGACTATCTAAATCTTAGCAATTTCATAACATAAACTGCTAAATAATGAATCAAAGGGCCAAATCAACACAAACAAATCACACATTTTAGATAGAGTAAAAAAATATATTAAACACTATTAATATTAAATACCTAAAAACAAGGATCTATATAAATGATAGTAACAAATGTGGTCAATGCTTCAGACACTCTACAAACTACGTTGTTCTAATTTGTTAGTCCTCTATATTGTGTGTTTAAAAAATCTATGAATATGTAGGAATATCAATATATCTAGTTAGACATGTTCTACAGTATTGGTTCCCCTTACAAATGTGTTAAAATTATATATAACCTAATTTTAAAAGTAAATTTGAATTTCAAATTTGTTGGGGACTCTGACTTATTTCTGAATTCAAATGCACCTTGGGAGTAGTAAAGTTGAATTGAAGGCATGTGATATATTTAATATATTCAAATGATATTTATATATTATAGTAAAATATATAATATTTATTTAAAATATACACTAAAATATATATTATAAAATGTAATGTAATATTACAATATTATATATTATATAGTATATTTTAATAATATTAAAATAATATATATATGTATATATATATTATATTAAAATATATAATATTTATTTGAATATATACTAAAAATATATATTATATATTGTAATATAATATTAAAATATTATATATTATATAGTATATTTTAATATTAGTATTATTATATAATATATATGTTAATATAGTTTATAAATCAAATTATAATTATATATTACATATTTCAGTATAATATACTTGCATTTATATTATATAAAATACTACTTAGTTTAATATATAAAAATATTATGATCTCTCTCTCTCTCTCTCTCTCTCTCTCTCTCTCTCTCTCTCTCTCTCTCTTTCTATCTATCTCTCTCTGTCTCTCTCTCTCTCTCTCTCTCTCTCTCTCTCTCTCTCTATATATATATATATATATATATATATATATATATATATATATATATATATATATATATATATATACGTACGTACATACATACATACACACATGCACACACACATATCATGACGTATAATTTATGTATACATGTATTAGTAAGATGGATTACGTAAAGTGAAAGAGTGTAAAATTATAATTGACAATTAAACCTAATAATTCCAAACATTTGACAATGTTAAAATATTAGAATTCATCTTTAAAGATAATTATGGGTGCAGATCGATCAGTTTCTAAATCACCATGTAATGATTTAGTATATGATGGCTTTTATACATTGTGTAAAGAGATAGCCTATGAGCATGTAATCTCTACATCAAAACTACAAATCCCTTGGTTTTGATTAGGGTACATGTATATTCACTAGATAAGGACCTTATCTATGGATAATCACATTTTGTCTTGGTGGTTACAATCAAGAAATTGATTTTTTTACAATGGAACTAACAAAATAAAAATCAACGAAGAGGAATTTTGAGGTTAGAAATTGGATTAAAAATTGATGTGGACATATATGTTTGAAATGCATAATCTATTCTAAGTATGCTTGTTATGCCTAGTGATGATGCATTCTAAATTATACCACCATAGTCTTATTTCTTCTAAAGATACTATTAATGTTACATATTCAAAAAATGTGGATGAAACTCCACTTAGTGTTATGAAAGATCCTATATATAAATCACTACCATTAGTTCCAAAGTTCATTGATGATAATTTTACTTATATTTCCATATTTGAACTTGTATAATTTTCATATTAATATGGCCTTACAATGGATTATTGAACATTTTATAATTATTATGATCCCCAAGATGTGATCCAAAACCCATGGTAGGAGAGCTGTACATGTAATTTTTTAGGACTCATAAGTCATAAAGATTATATCATAAGGAAAGACATTTATTAGTAGAATTCATATGGCCTTGGTAGAAATCAAAATATTCATTTTCATCATATTAATATCCATATGGAAGAGGTTTACTCATATCAACCTCTATACCTCAGTATAGGGAGAGATATGAGTTGACACTTGGCCAAATTATTAATAAGAAGCATAAGAGGATTTGTGAATATAGTAATTTTTTTGTGTGGTGCATTTTATAATATAGCTTGATGTGGGATTTCCATGTTCATTTTTTGATTGGTATCACATTTTGGTTCATTTGGATTAACTTTTTAAGATGGATTGATCTTAAATTTTGTATTGGATGAGGCCAATGTAGTGGCCCCATACTTTAAGAATTTTTTTAATTCAAGGAGTTTCATTTATCAATCATGCTCAGGGTCACCCTTCATGTTTCTCATAAGTATGAAATTTTAGTGGCACAAAGTGTGGTGAAAAGGGTTGAAATGATAACTCTAATTGAAGAGGATTATTAAATACATATTGTGAATCAAATGGGCCATATTTGTATGCCTTTTAGGTGTTCTTATCAATGAGAGAATTATTTTTCTCCATTGCTTTAATAATTTGTATTGAGGATTTTGAAAAATTCTAACTTTGGTTTAAAGTATTCATTGAAGTTGACATCAAGGGGGATGAGTATGTATTCCCACTCGATGTACACTCAATGTTTGATGTGATTAATGGATTTGGAAGAGCAACATCCTTCTTATTGGTTTCTATCATATTTTACATTTGACTATGTCAAATGGCTATTGTGTTATTAAATTTTTTAAATCAACTAATCAAGTCCCAAGTATAAATTCAATAAAGGTGACTCATTATCATATTTATTTAAATTGGTGAATTTTATCTCAAATGTATTCCATGGGGGCTAAAAATTAATGAGCCTATTAGATAATTTAATAATGTAAATTAAAAAATATAAATAAACTTATTTAATAAGAATAATTATAATAAATGAAAAAAATTGTAATTATTTTTATATTTGAAAACTGTATTTATTATTTATTTTTATTTAAAATGTTTAAATATTTGAATATTTTTACTAAATAATTTATGTTTAAATGTTTTTCTAAACTGGTGAGTTTTTATTTCCTCATTAAATGAAATATTTTTGAATGATATGTTATTTTACTAAATTATTTATTTTTATTCAAATTCTAATAAATATAAGTAAATCCATACTGATAAAGATTTTAACATTGTCACAATTACATTGTAAATAGCTTGAATATTTTCTACAAGTCTAAATCTATCTGAATCTAGATAAGGTTCTATCCTCCAACCATTGGAATAAAAAAAATACATATACCATTTACCAAAATAAGCCATTCCATTTTTTGTATAAAATTCCACATATAAATCAATTTTAGTGACTTGGCATGCATGTTAAGAGTTTTTTATATATTCCACTTGAACTACAATTAAATGCTCAAAAACACATTTTATACTTAATATAATTTGACTACTTCATGTGCCTATGATATTTAATTAAAAAACCATAAACCATTCAGATAGTGGTAGTTATCTAGGTTTCATCTAGTAATTCCTAAAAGAGTAGATCTCTAACTATGTCTCGTAATTATGAGTTTTTTATTTGATTAAAACTCAAAATAACAACTACCAAATGGCTGTGTAGTGTTGACTAATTAATTTTTTTAGTAAACCTCATCCATATTAATAATATAATATAATAATTAACTAATTATACATCACATAATACAATTATCATAGTGTCACTCCATGGTTCATCCATCCAATTTCCATGCCTCTCCGTAAATGCAAACACAAGAAATTAACACACCTATAAGTATTTGAAGTACAACATCACTAGTTATTTAAAATAATGATAGGAAGGCATTAGTTGGGCATTGAAAATACTATTGTTGTTTTTAAATTCTACCATAAGAAGATATGGTGGACATATTGTGATTTTTTTTTCGTGGTGTATTCTGTAATACAACTATGTGTGGCATTATCATGTTCATTGTTTGATTGGTATCACATTTTGGTTCATTCAAATTAAATTTTTAACATGGATTTATATTATATTTTTTATTAGATGAAGCCAATATAGTGTCCCCATACTTTAGCTTGTTTAATAAAAGGACTTTCATTTATCAATCATGCTTAGGGTCACCCTTCATGTTTCTCATAACTAGGAAATTTTAGTGCAATAAAGTGTGGTAGCAAGAATTGAAATGACACCTATAATCCAAGAGGGTTTTATAAGACATATTTTGAATCAAAGGAGACATATTTGAATTCATTTTAGGTGTTTTTATCAATGAGATAATCATTTTCCAATGTTTTAATCATTTGTAATAAGGATTGTGAAAAGCCCCACCTTGGTTCAAACTATTCATTAAATTTGACATTAAGGGGGATGAATATATATTCCCACTTGATATATGCTTAATGTTTGATGTGATTAATGGATGTGAAAGAGGAGAATCCTTATTCATATTCAAGTGGTGATAAATAGAAGAAGTAAATCCATACCGATAAAAATATTTAAACACTGTCATAATTCCATTGCAAATATTTTGACTATTTTTTACAATTCTAAATCTATATAAATCTAGATAAGGTTCTATCCTCAAACCATAGGAATAACAAGAATCCCTCTGCCATTTACCAAAATAAACCATTCCCATTTTTTTTATACAATTCCACCTCTAAATTAATTTTAATGACTTATAATTCATGTTGAGAATTGTTTATATATTCCACTTGACCTATAATAAAATGTTAAAAAATAGATTTCAAACCTAATATTAAATTTTTATTATTTCATGTACCCATAATATTCAATTAAAAAACTACAAACCATTGATATTGGTAGTCATCTAGGTTTCATCAAATAATTCTTGAAAGTGTGGATCTCTAACTATGGTTTGTAAATACGAGTTGTTTTATTTGACTAAGACTCAAAACAACATCAAATACCAGATGGTTGTGTAACATTGAATAATTAGTTTTTTTATTAAACATCATCAATATGCATTATAATATAATACAATGAACTAATACATCACATAGTATAAAAATTATTAATAATCAAAGTGTCACTCCATGGTGAATTTATATTTCCATGCCTCCATAAATGTGAATACAATAAATTAACACACCTATAATTATATGAAGTATAACATCACTAATTATTTAAAATTATGATAGGAAGCCATTAGTTGGGAGTTAAAAATCTTGTTGTAGTTTCTCAATACTACCAAAACAATATATGGTGGACATATGTGACCCATAAAAAGTTATCCATAATAAACTAATTGCCAACCATATTCTATATTATTAATGACATAGTGAGATAGAAATATTGAAGGATGTGATCAGATTATTTTTATGACATGTGTGTTATGATCAAATAATTTGAGGCTAGGATTATATTTATGTGAAAAGTTTCAATAAAATAATGAAATTTAAAAAATAATATTTACAAAACAATTACAAAGTCAAATGTATGTATGTATTATATAATTCATAAAGGAATATAAAATGTGAACATGGGGGTTATTATGTCAATAAATATAATAAAAAAAATACACATTTACATATAAACATAACTTACAAGTTTGACTCCCACCTCAGTAAGTTGATGTATAAATAAAATCATGTTATCAACGCCTATGTCTGCTCCTATCTCTATAGATGGAGGAGTCTCAAATGAGGTCAATAATGACGCAAAAATAATATCATCATTAGTTTATAATGTATATAAAATTAAATTCATTTACATAAATGATAAATTATAACATTACCATTTCTTAATGTGATCATGCTCCTTTCACCCTTCATTCATGGTTTTCATCTTCCAACCTCATCATCACCCCTTTCACTCATATCCATCTCACCATGCATCATAAAGACAATAAAAAACAAGTTAAAGGAATCATTGTCACTCAAATAGGTTATATCCACCTTGGAGCCACTATCTATATCTAAGAAGGCAGCCTACAACAATACACCAATAATCAACACTTTTCATAAAAGTCCAAAAGAGAAGGATTTGCTAGAAGATCTATTTTGTAGGTCTAGACTCAATATATCTCATCAAGATAAAAAATATGGGAGGAAAATGATCATATCTATGAGTGATGACTTCCTTAATTCTAAGAATAGTCATAGTATGTACAATGTACATACACAACCATCTATAGTTGAATAAGGATGGAGTTAGCCTAAAGTTGAAATCATGTTCCAAATGCATAGGTGAAGGTTGATATTCTAAAAAATATTTTTCAATCCATCTTGTTCCTTTATTCATGGTATAAAACCAATAAATTACTCTTTAAGTAATAAATCATTCTTTATACACCTACAATCTCATTTTCAAGTCAAAATATGATATAATTAGTGTTTTAATAGTCTTAAGACCTTTTTGAGGCTTGTGGAGGATGTTTGGAACATCAAATGCATGAACTATTCATATGAATAACCTTAATCTAAAACCCAATAAAGATACATGAGAGGTTCAAATAGGAATAAAGAAATACAAATGTACATCTATAGCTAGCTTCAAGAATACTTCTACAGTAAAGTGGGTGAACCATGTTTAATGGAGACTTCAAGGGTATACAATTTCAAGTAGGGTAATGATATTATTAAGAGATCATAATACATAGATCAACTCATGGGTACTTTGTATATTTTCAAAATTATAAAATCATATTTATACCTTGTCACAATATGTACAAAGGACATCACATCATATACAATGGTATATATAGGAGAGGGTTATTTTAATAATGAAATAATGGTGAACATGTGAAGAAGATAAAATTATAAAAAGAATGCAATAAGTTATGTACTTTGGAGGAGAAATCAATGATCCAAACTTAGTTGAATATTCAATTCCATGACATCTTCATTGACAACTACTTAAGGGACTCAAAAAATATGTTGACAACCAAGATATTGAAGTAATAAGGTTTTTCATATTTTCAAAGTTTATAGGGTCTTGTTATGTTTGAAAAATCATTTAAGTTTATTCCTTACTCTTTTCATCCCAACATATAATAATGCATCCTAAATTCACATATTTAGATGATCTAGACTCAAAACTAGAGGTCTTATCTGGATACAAGTATTCCATAGCCTTAGATCATTTAAATGTTAGTACATATATGAATTATATCTAAGTGTATGATTTGAACTAGGTACTATCAAGGTTTCTAAAAAAATCAAAGGAGATGTGTTAGTCTTTGTTGTTGTAAGGTAACTTTATTTTATGCCCTACCTTACTCCCTCCTTTTGAACTTTTTAAAAATGAATCACTTTAGATTAATGCTCATTATGTATATCCATTTATTTAATTATTAGTTTGGGATTATATTTGAAAATATAAATCAATTTACATCATAACAAATTCAATTAGATTGTGTCACTACCAAATTCCTATTGTCCCTACAATAGGGTCTATTTGTAGACTTGAAGGTGGTAACTACATAATCTCTCTATTAAAATTAAGTGAAACCCTAGGTTTTCCAATACCTACACTATAATTTGATAAATGTTATTATATTTTTTTCATTACATCCTTGACATATACATGCATCAATAGTATGGAAGGACCTAAGGATGAATCTGAATATTCTCAACCTGCTATTATTGTCATGCACTTTTAGGTATTAGTGCTCCTCCAAATATTAAGGTGGTTATTTTACTCAAGAAATAGAAGTTAAATATATTTATTTACTCTGGAAGTACACCTAAATTCATCAATAGTAATTTTTATACTCAATTAAACTATTTCATTTACCCAAATGAAAAATTTCAAATTATAATTAAAGGTGGGGGTATAATAAATTGTTCTAGTAAATTTCATAGTATAAAGCTATGGGAGACTACCTATTATATTATATTATATTTTGTTTTTTATTATCATGGATGAGGTTAATTTTTTTTTTAGATTTTAATGGCTCACCAATTTATGCACAATCGAGATGAATTTTGAGTAACTATTCATGATCATTCATTTAGAAAGAAGGACAATTGAAATGCATGGTTTATTGGCTAAATCTATGCAATTGGTTAGTTTTCACTAGATGATGAAAATGATAAAAATGGTAAAAAGTAATTATTGTGTGACTATTTTCCATATAATTTAAAAAAAATAAGGAGTCTACCCATTTTTGTCTTATATACCCACTTGAATCTTCTAACCCTTTTTCCTTTTGTGCTAAGATTTACAACAAGGCACATTGCTGCCTAGGAAAACCCAAGGCCTCCTTGAGCTCAACAGACATTATTAAAAATTGTACTATTTTTTATTAAAAATTGATTGAAGTATAAATAGGTAGAGTATTTTGAATTATATTTATTGTATTATTTTATAAAATTTTAGTGTTTCAATTTATAAACCCTATTTTATTGAATAATAGTCATGTGCATTATCCTTCAACAAAAGGATTATTGACATCATAGTTTGGCCCACTCTATTAGGGCCAAAAATATTATAATAATCTTGGTAGACTATCTAAATCTTAGCAATTTCATAACATAAACTGCTAAATAATGAATCAAAGGGCCAAATCAACACAAACAAATCACACATTTTAGATAGAGTAAAAAAATATATTAAACACTATTAATATTAAATACCTAAAAACAAGGATCTATATAAATGATAGTAACAAATGTGGTCAATGCTTCAGACACTCTACAAACTACGTTGTTCTAATTTGTTAGTCCTCTATATTGTGTGTTTAAAAAATCTATGAATATGTAGGAATATCAATATATCTAGTTAGACATGTTCTACAGTATTGGTTCCCCTTACAAATGTGTTAAAATTATATATAACCTAATTTTAAAAGTAAATTTGAATTTCAAATTTGTTGGGGACTCTGACTTATTTCTGAATTCAAATGCACCTTGGGAGTAGTCAAGTTGAATTGAAGGCATGTGATATATTTAATATATTCAAATGATATTTATATATTATAGTAAAATATATAATATTTATTTAAAATATACACTAAAATATATATTATAAAATGTAATGTAATATTACAATATTATATATTATATAGTATATTTTAATAATATTAAAATAATATATATATGTATATATATATTATATTAAAATATATAATATTTATTTGAATATATACTACAAATATATATTATATATTGTAATATAATATTAAAATATTATATATTATATAGTATATTTTAATATTAGTATTATTATATAATATATATGTTAATATAGTTTATAAATCAAATTATAATTATATATTACATATTTCAGTATAATATACTTGCATTTATATTATATAAAATACTACTTAGTTTAATATATAAAAATATTATGATCTCTCTCTCTCTCTCTCTCTCTCTCTCTCTTTCTATCTCTCTCTCTCTCTCTCTCTCTCTATATATATATATATATATATATATACGTACGTACATACATACATTCATACATACACACATGCACACACACATATCATGACGTATAATTTATGTATACATGTATTAGTAAGATGGATTACGTAAAGTGAAAGAGTGTAAAATTATAATTGACAATTAAACCTAATAATTCCAAACATTTGACAATGTTAAAATATTAGAATTCATCTTTAAAGATAATTATGGGTGCAGATCGATCAGTTTCTAAATCACCATGTAATGATTTAGTATATGATGGCTTTTATACATTGTGTAAAGAGATAGCCTATGAGCATGTAATCTCTACATCAAAACTACAAATCCCTTGGTTTTGATTAGGGTACATGTATATTCACTAGATAAGGACCTTATCTATGGATAATCACATTTTGTCTTGGTGGTTACAATCAAGAAATTGATTTTTTTACAATGGAACTAACAAAATAAAAATCAACGAAGAGGAATTTTGAGTTTAGAAATTGGATTAAAAATTGATGTGGACATATATGTTTGAAATGCATAATCTATTCTAAGTATGCTTGTTATGCCTAGTGATGATGCATTCTAAATTATACCACCATAGTCTTATTTCTTCTAAAGATACTATTAATGTTACATATTCAAAAAATGTGGATGAAACTCCACTTAGTGTTATGAAAGATCCTATATATAAATCACTACCATTAGTTCCAAAGTTCATTGATGATAATTTTACTTATATTTCCATATTTGAACTTGTATAATTTTCATATTAATATGGCCTTACAATGGATTATTGAACATTTTATAATTATTATGATCCCCAAGATGTGATCCAAAACCCATGGTAGGAGAGCTGTACATGTAGTTTTTTAGGACTCATAAGTCATAAAGATTATATCATAAGGAAAGACATTTATTAGTAGAATTCATATGGCCTTGGTAGAAATCAAAATATTCATTTTCATCATATTAATATCCATATGGAAGAGGTTTACTCATATCAACCTCTATACCTCAGTATAGGGAGAGATATGAGTTGACACTTGGCCAAATTATTAATAAGAAGCATAAGAGGATTTGTGAATATAGTAATTTTTTTGTGTGGTGCATTTTATAATATAGCTTGATGTGGGATTTCCATGTTCATTTTTTGATTGGTATCACATTTTGGTTCATTTGGATTAACTTTTTAAGATGGATTGATCTTAAATTTTGTATTGGATGAGGCCAATGTAGTGGCCCCATACTTTAAGAATTTTTTTAATTCAAGGAGTTTCATTTATCAATCATGCTCAGGGTCACCCTTCATGTTTCTCATAAGTATGAAATTTTAGTGGCACAAAGTGTGGTGAAAAGGGTTGAAATGATAACTCTAATTGAAGAGGATTATTAAATACATATTGTGAATCAAATGGGCCATATTTGTATGCCTTTTAGGTGTTCTTATCAATGAGAGAATTATTTTTCTCCATTGCTTTAATAATTTGTATTGAGGATTTTGAAAAATTCTAACTTTGGTTTAAAGTATTCATTGAAGTTGACATCAAGGGGGATGAGTATGTATTCCCACTCGATGTACACTCAATGTTTGATGTGATTAATGGATTTGGAAGAGCAACATCCTTCTTATTGGTTTCTATCATATTTTACATTTGACTATGTCAAATGTCTATTGTGTTATTAAATTTTTTAAATCAACTAATGAAGTCCCAAGTATAAATTCAATAAAGGTGACTCATTATCATATTTATTTAAATTGGTGAATTTTATCTCAAATGTATTCCATGGGGGCTAAAAATTAATGAGCCTATTAGATAATTTAATAATGTAAATTAAAAAATATAAATAAACTTATTTAATAAGAATAATTATAATAAATGAAAAAAATTGTAATTATTTTTATATTTGAAAACTGTATTTATTATTTATTTTTATTTAAAATGTTTAAATATTTGAATATTTTTACTAAATAATTTATGTTTAAATGTTTTTCTAAACTGGTGAGTTTTTATTTCCTCATTAAATGAAATATTTTTGAATGATATGTTATTTTACTAAATTATTTATTTTTATTCAAATTCTAATAAATATAAGTAAATCCATACTGATAAAGATTTTAACATTGTCACAATTACATTGTAAATAGCTTGAATATTTTCTACAAGTCTAAATCTATCTGAATCTAGATAAGGTTCTATCCTCCAACCATTGGAATAAAAAAAATACATATACCATTTACCAAAATAAGCCATTCCATTTTTTGTATAAAATTCCACATATAAATCAATTTTAGTGACTTGGCATGCATGTTAAGAGTTTTTTATATATTCCACTTGAACTACAATTAAATGCTCAAAAACACATTTTATACTTAATATAATTTGACTACTTCATGTGCCTATGATATTTAATTAAAAAACCATAAACCATTCAGATAGTGGTAGTTATCTAGGTTTCATCTAGTAATTCCTAAAAGAGTAGATCTCTAACTATGTCTCGTAATTATGAGTTTTTTATTTGATTAAAACTCAAAATAACAACTACCAAATGGCTGTGTATTGTTGACTAATTAATTTTTTTAGTAAACCTCATCCATATTAATAATATAATATAATAATTAACTAATTATACATCACATAATACAATTATCATAGTGTCACTCCATGGTTCATCCATCCAATTTCCATGCCTCTCCGTAAATGCAAACACAAGAAATTAACACACCTATAAGTATTTGAAGTACAACATCACTAGTTATTTAAAATAATGATAGGAAGGCATTAGTTGGGCATTGAAAATACTATTGTTGTTTTTAAATTCTACCATAAGAAGATATGGTGGACATATTGTGATTTTTTTTTCGTGGTGTATTCTGTAATACAACTCTGTGTGGCATTATCATGTTCATTGTTTGATTGGTATCACATTTTGGTTCATTCAAATTAAATTTTTAACATGGATTTATATTAAATTTTTTATTAGATGAAGCCAATATAGTGTCCCCATACTTTAGCTTGTTTAATAAAAGGACTTTCATTTATCAATCATGCTTAGGGTCACCCTTCATGTTTCTCATAACTAGGAAATTTTAGTGCAATAAAGTGTGGTAGCAAGAATTGAAATGACACCTATAATCCAAGAGGGTTTTATAAGACATATTTTGAATCAAAGGAGACATATTTGAATTCATTTTAGGTGTTTTTATCAATGAGATAATCATTTTCCAATGTTTTAATCATTTGTAATAAGGATTGTGAAAAGCCCCACCTTGGTTCAAACTATTCATTAAATTTGACATTAAGGGGGATGAATATATATTCCCACTTGATATATGCTTAATGTTTGATGTGATTAATGGATGTGAAAGAGGAGAATCCTTATTCATATTCAAGTGGTGATAAATAGAAGAAGTAAATCCATACCGATAAAAATATTTAAACACTGTCATAATTCCATTGCAAATATTTTGACTATTTTTTACAATTCTAAATCTATATAAATCTAGATAAGGTTCTATCCTCAAACCATAGGAATAACAAGAATCCCTCTGCCATTTACCAAAATAAACCATTCCCATTTTTTTTATACAATTCCACCTCTAAATTAATTTTAATGACTTATAATTCATGTTGAGAATTGTTTATATATTCCACTTGACCTATAATAAAATGTTAAAAAATAGATTTCAAACCTAATATTAAATTTTTATTATTTCATGTACCCATAATATTCAATTAAAAAACTACAAACCATTGATATTGGTAGTCATCTAGGTTTCATCAAATAATTCTTGAAAGTGTGGATCTCTAACTATGGTTTGTAAATACGAGTTGTTTTATTTGACTAAGACTCAAAACAACATCAAATACCAGATGGTTGTGTAACATTGAATAATTAGTTTTTTTATTAAACATCATCAATATGCATTATAATATAATACAATGAACTAATACATCACATAGTATAAAAATTATTAATAATCAAAGTGTCACTCCATGGTGAATTTATATTTCCATGCCTCCATAAATGTGAATACAATAAATTAACACACCTATAATTATATGAAGTATAACATCACTAATTATTTAAAATTATGATAGGAAGCCATTAGTTGGGAGTTAAAAATCTTGTTGTAGTTTCTCAATACTACCAAAACAATATATGGTGGACATATGTGACCCATAAAAAGTTATCCATAATAAACTAATTGCCAACCATATTCTATATTATTAATGACATAGTGAGATAGAAATATTGAAGGATGTGATCAGATTATTTTTATGACATGTGTGTTATGATCAAATAATTTGAGGCTAGGATTATATTTATGTGAAAAGTTTCAATAAAATAATGAAATTTAAAAAATAATATTTACAAAACAATTACAAAGTCAAATGTATGTATGTATTATATAATTCATAAAGGAATATAAAATGTGAACATGGGGGTTATTATGTCAATAAATATAATAAAAAAAATACACATTTACATATAAACATAACTTACAAGTTTGACTCCCACCTCAGTAAGTTGATGTATAAATAAAATCATGTTATCAACGCCTATGTCTGCTCCTATCTCTATAGATGGAGGAGTCTCAAATGAGGTCAATAATGATGCAAAAATAATATCATCATTAGTTTATAATGTATATAAAATTAAATTCATTTACATAAATGATAAATTATAACATTACCATTTCTTAATGTGATCATGCTCCTTTCACCCTTCATTCATGGTTTTCATCTTCCAACCTCATCATCACCCCTTTCACTCATATCCATCTCACCATGCATCATAAAGACAATAAAAAACAAGTTAAAGGAATCATTGTCACTCAAATAGGTTATATCCACCTTGGAGCCACTATCTATATCTAAGAAGGCAGCCTACAACAATACAACAATAATCAACACTTTTCATAAAAGTCCAAAAGAGAAGGATTTGCTAGAAGATCTATTTTGTAGGTCTAGACTCAATATATCTCATCAAGATAAAAAATATGGGAGGAAAATGATCATATCTATGAGTGATGACTTCCTTAATTCTAAGAATAGTCATAGTATGTACAATGTACATACACAACCATCTATAGTTGAATAAGGATGGAGTTAGCCTAAAGTTGAAATCATGTTCCAAATGCATAGGTGAAGGTTGATATTCTAAAAAATATTTTTCAATCCATCTTGTTCCTTTATTCATGGTATAAAACCAATAAATTACTCTTTAAGTAATAAATCATTCTTTATACACCTACAATCTCATTTTCAAGTCAAAATATGATATAATTAGTGTTTTAATAGTCTTAAGACCTTTTTGAGGCTTGTGGAGGATGTTTGGAACATCAAATGCATGAACTATTCATATGAATAACCTTAATCTAAAACCCAATAAAGATACATGAGAGGTTCAAATAGGAATAAAGAAATACAAATGTACATCTATAGCTAGCTTCAAGAATACTTCTACAGTAAAGTGGGTGAACCATGTTTAATGGAGACTTCAAGGGTATACAATTTCAAGTAGGGTAATGATATTATTAAGAGATCATAATACATAGATCAACTCATGGGTACTTTGTATATTTTCAAAATTATAAAATCATATTTATACCTTGTCACAATATGTACAAAGGACATCACATCATATACAATGGTATATATAGGAGAGGGTTATTTTAATAATGAAATAATGGTGAACATGTGAAGAAGATAAAATTATAAAAAGAATGCAATAAGTTATGTACTTTGGAGGAGAAATCAATGATCCAAACTTAGTTGAATATTCAATTCCATGACATCTTCATTGACAACTACTTAAGGGACTCAAAAAATATGTTGACAACCAAGATATTGAAGTAATAAGGTTTTTCATATTTTCAAAGTTTATAGGGTCTTGTTATGTTTGAAAAATCATTTAAGTTTATTCCTTACTCTTTTCATCCCAACATATAATAATGCATCCTAAATTCACATATTTAGATGATCTAGACTCAAAACTAGAGGTCTTATCTGGATACAAGTATTCCATAGCCTTAGATCATTTAAATGTTAGTACATATATGAATTATATCTAAGTGCATGATTTGAACTAGGTACTATCAAGGTTTCTAAAAAAATCAAAGGAGATGTGTTAGTCTTTGTTGTTGTAAGGTAACTTTATTTTATGCCCTACCTTACTCCCTCCTTTTGAACTTTTTAAAAATGAATCACTTTAGATTAATGCTCATTATGTATATCCATTTATTTAATTATTAGTTTGGGATTATATTTGAAAATATAAATCAATTTACATCATAACAAATTCAATTAGATTGTGTCACTACCAAATTCCTATTGTCCCTACAATAGGGTCTATTTGTAGACTTGAAGGTGGTAACTACATAATCTCTCTATTAAAATTAAGTGAAACCCTAGGTTTTCCAATACCTACACTATAATTTGATAAATGTTATTATATTTTTTTCATTACATCCTTGACATATACATGCATCAATAGTATGGAAGGACCTAAGGATGAATCTGAATATTCTCAACCTACTATTATTGTCATGCACTTTTAGGTATTAGTGCTCCTCCAAATATTAAGGTGGTTATTTTACTCAAGAAATAGAAGTTAAATATATTTATTTACTCTGGAAGTACACCTAAATTCATCAATAGTAATTTTTATACTCAATTAAACTATTTCATTTACCCAAATGAAAAATTTCAAATTATAATTAAAGGTGGGGGTATAATAAATTGTTCTAGTAAATTTCATAGTATAAAGCTATGGGAGACTACCTATTATATTATATTATATTTTGTTTTTTATTATCATGGATGAGGTTAATTTTTTTTTTAGATTTTAATGGCTCACCAATTTATGCACAATCGAGATGAATTTTGAGTAACTATTCATGATCATTCATTTAGAAAGAAGGACAATTGAAATGCATGGTTTATTGGCTAAATCTATGCAATTGGTTAGTTTTCACTAGATGATGAAAATGATAAAAATGGTAAAAAGTAATTATTGTGTGACTATTTTCCATATAATTTAAAAAAAATAAGGAGTCTACCGATTTTTGTCTTATATACCCACTTGAATCTTCTAACCCTTTTTCCTTTTGTGCTAAGATTTACAACAAGGCACATTGCTGCCTAGGAAAACCCAAGGCCTCCTTGAGCTCAACAGACATTATTAAAAATTGTACTATTTTTTATTAAAAATTGATTGAAGTATAAATAGGTAGAGTATTTGGAATTATATTTATTGTATTATTTTATAAAATTTTAGTGTTTCAATTTATAAACCCTATTTTATTGAATAATAGTCATGTGCATTATCCTTCAACAAAAGGATTACTGACATCATAGTTTGGCCCACTCTATTAGGGCCAAAAATATTATAATAATCTTGGTAGACTATCTAAATCTTAGCAATTTCATAACATAAACTGCTAAATAATGAATCAAAGGGCCAAATCAACACAAACAAATCACACATTTTAGATAGAGTAAAAAAATATATTAAACACTATTAATATTAAATACCTAAAAACAAGGATCTATATAAATGATAGTAACAAATGTGGTCAATGCTTCAGACACTCTACAAACTACGTTGTTCTAATTTGTTAGTCCTCTATATTGTGTGTTTAAAAAATCTATGAATATGTAGGAATATCAATATATCTAGTTAGACATGTTCTACAGTATTGGTTCCCCTTACAAATGTGTTAAAATTATATATAACCTAATTTTAAAAGTAAATTTGAATTTCAAATTTGTTGGGGACTCTGACTTATTTCTGAATTCAAATGCACCTTGGGAGTAGTCAAGTTGAATTGAAGGCATGTGATATATTTAATATATTCAAATGATATTTATATATTATAGTAAAATATATAATATTTATTTAAAATATACACTAAAATATATATTATAAAATGTAATGTAATATTACAATATTATATATTATATAGTATATTTTAATAATATTAAAATAATATATATATGTATATATATATTATATTAAAATATATAATATTTATTTGAATATATACTAAAAATATATATTATATATTGTAATATAATATTAAAATATTATATATTATATAGTATATTTTAATATTAGTATTATTATATAATATATATGTTAATATAGTTTATAAATCAAATTATAATTATATATTACATATTTCAGTATAATATACTTGCATTTATATTATATAAAATACTACTTAGTTTAATATATAAAAATATTATGATCTCTCTCTCTCTCTCTCTCTCTCTCTCTCTCTTTCTATCTCTCTCTCTCTCTCTCTCTATATATATATATATATATATATATATATATACGTACGTACATACATACATTCATACATACACACATGCACACACACATATCATGACGTATAATTTATGTATACATGTATTAGTAAGATGGATTACGTAAAGTGAAAGAGTGTAAAATTATAATTGACAATTAAACCTAATAATTCCAAACATTTGACAATGTTAAAATATTAGAATTCATCTTTAAAGATAATTATGGGTGCAGATCGATCAGTTTCTAAATCACCATGTAATGATTTAGTATATGATGGCTTTTATACATTGTGTAAAGAGATAGCCTATGAGCATGTAATCTCTACATCAAAACTACAAATCCCTTGGTTTTGATTAGGGTACATGTATATTCACTAGATAAGGACCTTATCTATGGATAATCACATTTTGTCTTGGTGGTTACAATCAAGAAATTGATTTTTTTACAATGGAACTAACAAAATAAAAATCAACGAAGAGGAATTTTGAGTTTAGAAATTGGATTAAAAATTGATGTGGACATATATGTTTGAAATGCATAATCTATTCTAAGTATGCTTGTTATGCCTAGTGATGATGCATTCTAAATTATACCACCATAGTCTTATTTCTTCTAAAGATACTATTAATGTTACATATTCAAAAAATGTGGATGAAACTCCACTTAGTGTTATGAAAGATCCTATATATAAATCACTACCATTAGTTCCAAAGTTCATTGATGATAATTTTACTTATATTTCCATATTTGAACTTGTATAATTTTCATATTAATATGGCCTTACAATGGATTATTGAACATTTTATAATTATTATGATCCCCAAGATGTGATCCAAAACCCATGGTAGGAGAGCTGTACATGTAATTTTTTAGGACTCATAAGTCATAAAGATTATATCATAAGGAAAGACATTTATTAGTAGAATTCATATGGCCTTGGTAGAAATCAAAATATTCATTTTCATCATATTAATATCCATATAGAAGAGGTTTACTCATATCAACCTCTATACCTCAGTATAGGGAGAGATATGAGTTGACACTTGGCCAAATTATTAATAAGAAACATAAGAGGATTTGTGAATATAGTAATTTTTTTGTGTGGTGCATTTTATAATATAGCTTGATGTGGGATTTCCATGTTCATTTTTTGATTGGTATCACATTTTGGTTCATTTGGATTAACTTTTTAAGATGGATTGATCTTAAATTTTGTATTGGATGAGGCCAATGTAGTGGCCCCATACTTTAAGAATTTTTTTAATTCAAGGAGTTTCATTTATCAATCATGCTCAGGGTCACCCTTCATGTTTCTCATAAGTATGAAATTTTAGTGGCACAAAGTGTGGTGAAAAGGGTTGAAATGATAACTCTAATTGAAGAGGATTATTAAATACATATTGTGAATCAAATGGGCCATATTTGTATGCCTTTTAGGTGTTCTTATCAATGAGAGAATTATTTTTCTCCATTGCTTTAATAATTTGTATTGAGGATTTTGAAAAATTCTAACTTTGGTTTAAAGTATTCATTGAAGTTGACATCAAGGGGGATGAGTATGTATTCCCACTCGATGTACACTCAATGTTTGATGTGATTAATGGATTTGGAAGAGCAACATCCTTCTTATTGGTTTCTATCATATTTTACATTTGACTATGTCAAATGTCTATTGTGTTATTAAATTTTTTAAATCAACTAATCAAGTCCCAAGTATAAATTCAATAAAGGTGACTCATTATCATATTTATTTAAATTGGTGAATTTTATCTCAAATGTATTCCATGGGGGCTAAAAATTAATGAGCCTATTAGATAATTTAATAATGTAAATTAAAAAATATAAATAAACTTATTTAATAAGAATAATTATAATAAATGAAAAAAATTGTAATTATTTTTATATTTGAAAACTGTATTTATTATTTATTTTTATTTAAAATGTTTAAATATTTGAATATTTTTACTAAATAATTTATGTTTAAATGTTTTTCTAAACTGGTGAGTTTTTATTTCCTCATTAAATGAAATATTTTTGAATGATATGTTATTTTACTAAATTGTTTATTTTTATTCAAATTCTAATAAATATAAGTAAATCCATACTGATAAAGATTTTAACATTGTCACAATTACATTGTAAATAGCTTGAATATTTTCTACAAGTCTAAATCTATCTGAATCTAGATAAGGTTCTATCCTCCAACCATTGGAATAAAAAAAATACATATACCATTTACCAAAATAAGCCATTCCATTTTTTGTATAAAATTCCACATATAAATCAATTTTAGTGACTTGGCATGCATGTTAAGAGTTTTTTATATATTCCACTTGAACTACAATTAAATGCTCAAAAACACATTTTATACTTAATATAATTTGACTACTTCATGTGCCTATGATATTTAATTAAAAAACCATAAACCATTCAGATAGTGGTAGTTATCTAGGTTTCATCTAGTAATTCCTAAAAGAGTAGATCTCTAACTATGTCTCGTAATTATGAGTTTTTTATTTGATTAAAACTCAAAATAACAACTACCAAATGGCTGTGTAGTGTTGACTAATTAATTTTTTTAGTAAACCTCATCCATATTAATAATATAATATAATAATTAACTAATTATACATCACATAATACAATTATCATAGTGTCACTCCATGGTTCATCCATCCAATTTCCATGCCTCTCCGTAAATGCAAACACAAGAAATTAACACACCTATAAGTATTTGAAGTACAACATCACTAGTTATTTAAAATAATGATAGGAAGGCATTAGTTGGGCATTGAAAATATTATTGTTGTTTTTAAATTCTACCATAAGAAGATATGGTGGACATATTGTGATTTTTTTTTCGTGGTGTATTATGTAATACAACTCTGTGTGGCATTATCATGTTCATTGTTTGATTGGTATCACATTTTGGTTCATTCAAATTAAATTTTTAACATGGATTTATATTAAATTTTTTATTAGATGAAGCCAATATAGTGTCCCCATACTTTAGCTTGTTTAAAAAAAGGACTTTCATTTATCAATCATGCTTAGGGTCACCCTTCATGTTTCTCATAACTAGGAAATTTTAGTGCAATAAAGTGTGGTAGCAAGAATTGAAATGACACCTATAATCCAAGAGGGTTTTATAAGACATATTTTGAATCAAAGGAGACATATTTGAATTCAGTTTAGGTGTTTTTATCAATGAGATAATCATTTTCCAATGTTTTAATCATTTGTAATAAGGATTGTGAAAAGCCCCATCTTGGTTCAAACTATTCATTAAATTTGACATTAAGGGGGATGAATATATATTCCCACTTGATATATGCTTAATGTTTGATGTGATTAATGGATGCGAAAGAGGAGAATCCTTATTCATATTCAAGTGGTGATAAATAGAAGAAGTAAATCCATACCGATAAAAATATTTAAACACTGTCATAATTCCATTGCAAATATTTTGACTATTTTTTACAATTCTAAATCTATATAAATCTAGATAAGGTTCTATCCTCAAACCATAGGAATAACAAGAATCCCTCTGCCATTTACCAAAATAAACCATTCCCATTTTTTTATACAATTCCACCTCTAAATTAATTTTAATGACTTATAATTCATGTTGAGAATTGTTTATATATTCCACTTGACCTATAATAAAATGTTAAAAAATAGATTTCATATCTAATATTAAATTTTTATTACTTCATGTACCCATAATATTCAATTAAAAAACTACAAACCATTGATATTGGTAGTCATCTAGGTTTCATCAAATAATTCTTGAAAGTGTGGATCTCTAACTATGGTTTGTAAATACGAGTTGTTTTATTTGACTAAGACTCAAAACAACATCAAATACCAGATGGTTGTGTAACATTGAATAATTAGTTTTTTTATTAAACATCATCAATATGCATTATAATATAATACAATGAACTAATACATCACATAGTATAAAAATTATTAATAATCAAAGTGTCACTCCATGGTGAATTTATATTTCCATGCCTCCATAAATGTGAATACAATAAATTAACACACCTATAATTATATGAAGTATAACATCACTAATTATTTAAAATTATGATAGGAAGCCATTAGTTGGGAGTTAAAAATCTTGTTGTAGTTTCTCAATACTACCAAAACAATATATGGTGGACATATGTGACCCATAAAAAGTTATCCATAATAAACTAATTGCCAACCATATTCTATATGATTAATGACATAGTGAGATAGAAATATTGAAGGATGTGATCAGATTATTTTTATGACATGTGTGTTATGATCAAATAATTTGAGGCTAGGATTATATTTATGTGAAAAGTTTCAATAAAATAATGAAATCTAAAAAATAATATTTACAAAACAATTACAAAGTCAAATGTATGTATGTATTATATAATTCATAAAGGAATATAAAATGTGAACATGGGGGTTATTATGTCAATAAATATAATAAAAAAAATACACATTTACATATAAACATAACTTACAAGTTTGACTCCCACCTCAGTAAGTTGATGTATAAATAAAATCATGTTATCAACGCCTATGTCTGCTCCTACCTCTATAGATGGAGGAGTCTCAAATGAGGTCAATAATGAAGCAAAAATAATATCATAATTAGTTTATAATGTATATAAAATTACATTCATTTACATAAATGATAAATTGTAACATTAAAAATTACCTCCGTATATATAAACATCAACCAAGTAGTTGTAACAATATATGAGCTACAAGACTATTCAAAATCTAGCTAGGAAAAATATGGTATTGTCTCTTAATAAAACCTAGAAAATTACATATATATTATTTCAATTTATTATTATGTAAAATAATTATTATATTTTAAAGACTATTTATTATTTAATAGGTCCAACAAAAAAAATTATATGTCAAATTTAAAAGATGCTTCCAAAGGTGCAGGTGAGATTTCCAAACCAAATGTATGTTTCAAAAAATTAGAAATGAGCAGCAAAGGAAATTATAATACAAAATGATCCCATTTAAAATTATGATCAACACAAGGCTTACAACATTTATTATTTCCCATATATCTACCATTGATAAATACTAAAAATTGTAGAATCTAAGCTTATGATACTAGATGTTGTGTTAATGTACATTCCACTGACATCCCAAAAACATTGTATGAGTGATTAACCATACAAAAGGCCCCAAAATGTTGTCTTGGTAATTTATCCTTTAAATATGGCCCCAAAATTATATTTTATGGAATACACATTTTGGGCCATGAAAATTTACAATGACAGTTAGCCATCACATTTCTTATAAATGGGCTCAAAACCATATCATCTATCCAATTAGAAACACCACCATAATTGGTTTACATCAAATCCTTATCCTCATACAATTTAATTTCTAGTGTATAGAGCACTATAGGATCTTCATTAGTGTGGTTGAGTAATAGTGTTAGTTATACCATCTCCATGTCCATTGTCATAAGCATGAGTATGGGAAAATTTGCTCGTATGTTACACAAGGGTGTTAGTAAGTGCTTTAAGTTCATGTAAAATGCTAATATTTATAACATCCTTCACTATAGAATGAATTTTATTAGTCTAAAGTGTTTATTTGATAGAGATTCTCATAGGTTTATGAGGAACATGATATGCACCCAACATATCCTATCGAAATCCTATTTATTGGCCCTAAAGATCTTAATAATAAAATTAATAAAGAATTTCATTCAGGGTATAAAACTTGCATTAAATTTTCCTCAAAATATAGTAAAGAAAATAATTTTTTTTAGAAGGTGGGACATCATAACTATCCACTATTAATCCCAAAAATTCTTTCTCATCCATGAATGGTGTCAGTAGTGGATTGGGAAATGTTAAATTAAATTAGAAGTGGCACGTTAGTTTTTAGATTACTAAATAATGAGAATTTTTTTATTTTTTTCTTTTGGATTAATGATTAATTATTTTTCCTAATTTACAGTCCTAAATTATTTTAAAAAAATTCAAAATACACTGATCAATAAAATTAGGAGTATTTTACTTTAAAAAATTGTTTGAAAATAAATAAATAAATATGATTGGGTAAAAAACTATAGTTAGAAATAATGAATTGATATTATATGAAATAAATATTTTCTAACATTATATTACAAAAATTACAGTTAATTGTAGGTGTGCAAATACATGCATCTTAATAACTATTCATTAAATAAAAACCACCAACAAGGTCATGGTATCTATGAGTCAAAAATTCCAGTGAGTCTTGTCCATGGAAAATTTTGAACACATCTCCATCTCATTTTATGGCACTTGTAGTTATAAATAATAAGAAACACATATCATCATAAGACTTCAAAAATGAAGTTGATAAGTAATCATTTTGGTCTTAATAAACTAGAGAAATAAACCAAAAGATTTGAGTGAAGAAATAAACTCACCAGGATAGATATTCATTACTGCTAAAGAAATTTTAGATTAATTTAAATCTATTCAACATAAAACTTGCATATCACTAACTAAAATATCATCTCCAAAGACCTCATGTTTAACTAAAATTTGATTTTCATTTTGTAAAGTAGAACACAAAGTCCTTTGTATAATTTGTATGTAATTTAATAGTTCATAGACTTTTTATAACCAAATTTTAAGGGATAAAAAATTAATCATTCACATTACTTAAAATTTGCCTATCCATCTACTTTACTACCAATTGTCCCATACCAAGTGTCATCTACAACATCAAATTTAATGTTTCATGATACATGATTTGAACTTCGTGATGTGTGATTGAAACTTTAATTTAATTCCTACTAAAAATTAATGTTGGATAGATTTACTCTTCAAAGTAATCTACCTCATCTATTATGCACATGGTGAAGTTCTTTAGATTTTTTAATCCATATTTATGAGAACATTTTGACCTCCTCCCATACATGAATGTTATATAAAACATAAACTCATCCCATTTTCATGTCACATGGCATTATATAAGACATTAAAGGCATACAATTTCATTTAATTTTGCTAAAAAAATAATATTATTTATGTATTATTAACAATATATAGATATATAATTTCTATAATCTTGATAAATGAAGTTTTTGTGATTCTTGTGTTGAAATAGTTTTTTCAAGAGTAATGTTGTTTGGATTACAGGTTCCTATTTAAATTTAATTGATTTTAGATGGATGTGATTTGTCCGTGTATTTTTGAATTATCATTTTGTAAAGTAGAAGAAAGATTCATTTGTATAATTTATATATAATTTAACCATTCATAGAATTTTATAACTAATTTTGAAGGGCTACAAAATTAATCATTTTCATTACTTGAAATTAATTGATTGTGTATCTACTTTACTACCCACTGTCCTATACCAATTATCATCTACAACACCAGATTTAATGCTTCATAATACATAATTTAACCTTCATGATACATGATTTCATATTTTAATTTAATATCCATTTCCTAAAAAAATTTATTAATGTTTATAGATTGGGTCTTTGAATTAATCTACCTCATATGTTGCACACATGGTGAAGTACCATAGAGTTTTAAACCCATGTATATGAATGCATTTTTGACATCGTCCCATACATGAATGTTAAGTGAAGCAAAAAATTTACCCATTTTCATGTAATGTGGGATTATAAAATGCATTAAAGGAACACAAATTAATTTAATTTTTTTAAAAATTTAATATTATTTCTATACTATTAACAATATATAGACATCTTGAAATATACTATACTAAAATATATAATATACAATATTGATTTATAACCTATATTAACATATATATTATATGATATAATAATATTTATTAATATGAAAATATACTTTAAAAAATACATAATGTATTTATCATATTAATATATAATTAATTAGTTTAATATATAAAATATTATGATATATATTATATGTCAATATTTGTTTAATAACTAATATAATTTTTATGTCTATTGGTAAGAGTGGTTATGTGAAGAAAAAGAGTGTAAATCAACAATTAAACCTACTAGTTACTCCAAACTCATGATAATGTCAAAATAAGTTCATCTAAATTAATTATGGGTGAAAACCTATTGGGATATGAATCACCATCCAATGCTTTAGTCTACGATGGCTTGCATTCTTCATGTAAAGAGATAGCCTTTGAACACAATCTCTACGTCAAAATTGTAACTCCCTTGGTTTTAATCAGGGGGGATCTATATTCATTGGATAATGAGATCAATTATGGGTGATAATGTTTTATCTTAGTGATTGCAATGGATAAATTAATTTTTTTATAATGGCACTAAAAAATTAAAATCCACGAAGAAGAATTCGGGTTTAAAAATATGATAAAAATTTGAAGTGGACATATGTGTTTGAAAGACACCATCTATTCCAATGTGTATTCCTACTATTATTACATAACCACTTTTTTTTCATAAATATATTAATAATTAATAATGCTACATCTTCAAAAAATATGGATGAAACTCCACTTATTATGTAAGAGTCTATTATTTATAAATCATTGCCATCAGTTCCATATTTCCATGATTATAATTGTAGTTTTATTTCCATATTTTAATTTCTATAATTTTTATCATATGGCCTTGTAGTGGATTATTAAATATTTTATAATCATTATGATCCCATGGATGTGATCCAAAACCCATGCTACAAGACCCATCAAGTGTAATTTATTGCAATGAGTCTATTTTCATTTTATTGGAATCAAATTCCCTAAATTATACAAAACTACATTTAAATACAATATATAAATGGAAAGTGTATATATATATATATATATATATATATATATATATATATATATATATATATATATATATATATATATATATATATATATATAGAAATAATATATATATTAATTACACCTCACATAATTATAATTTAGATAAGCACAAACAATACTTTCCCAAGTGGTCTTTGAGTTACTAGGTACAATTTTGTGTCAATTATTTTAATTACCATTTCGAGGTCGAATTCGTCTCCAAATATTAGTTTATAAATTCAAGAAAGGTGACTCACCCTCACATTTATTTTAATTCATGAATTAAACTATGTCAAAGGTATTATAGGAGGGATAAAACTTAAGGTGTTAAATCCCTATCAAATAATTTGCATATGTTATGTCTTCAAAACTATGGATGAAACCCTACTTATTATGTGAAAGTCTATTATTTATAAATCATTACCATCAGTTACAAAGTTACATGATGATAATTTTATGTCTATTTCCATATTTTAAATTTTATAATTTTCATTGTATGTCTTGTATAGGATTATTGAACATTTTCTAATTCTAATGATCCCCTAGATGTGATCCAAAACACATGGTAAGAGACCCATCAAGTGTACTTTGTTGGGACTTGTATAAGTATGGGATTAACCAAATATGCCCAAGAGTTGGTTAAAAGTGTAGGGAGAGGTATGAATTGAAACTTAGCCAAATTCATAATAATAAGCACCATAGGCTATGAATTTAGTAATTTTTTTGTGTGATGCATTTTGTAATATAGTTGATTGTGGCATCGCCATGTTCACTGTTTGATTGGTATCACATTTTTGATCATTCAGATTAAATTTTTAAGATTGATTGATCTTAAATTCTTATGTATTAGATGATACTAATGTAGTATCCCCCAACTTTACTATATTTTTTAATGCAAGGAGTTTCATTTCTCAATAATGCTCAGGGTCACCTAGTTATTTCTCGTAAGTATGCAATTTTAGTGGCACAAAGTGTGGTGACAAGGGATGAAATGATACCTATAATGCAAGAGTGTTTTAAAAGACATATGTTTAATCAATTAAATTATTTTTTTGTCTTTTAAGTTTTCTTATCAATGAGATAATTTTTTTACTCCAATGTTTTAGTCATTTGTAATGAATACTGTGAAAAAGGCCCAACTTGGTTCAATTACCTTGATTTTCTATATTTTGTCTCAAATATAAATCTATATCTAAAGATATATATAAAAGGATTAAAGTCTAGTATATAATAATATATGGAAATCTATTTATAGACATACTTTATAAATAGAAAGTATTCTTATGATAGCTAGAAATGATCTTGGTCATCATAGAATGGACCAATCAGTCATTAAAATGCCATAAAAATTATTTGCAAATGAGTCATTAGATGAAAATGGAATTGATAATCTTGGGATATACCAATTAATCATAAAAAATTCCTTGAAAATCTTCCCAAATGAGTATGCTACTATTTTATTGAAATAAAATTCCTTAAATCATACAAATCTACATTTAGATGTAATCTATAAATGAAAAGTCCATATATATAAATACTATATATAGTAAGTATTTTTGGGTAGATAAAAATGGCATTGATCATCTTGGGATGTACCAGTTTATAGAAATCTAAATATAATCAAACATCAAACTATTTAAGTTATATCAAGATCCATTAGAACTAAATTCAATAGATGAATTCACAATACAAATCATCATTATAATCGTAAAGGTAAATTCTCTAAATCATGATTAAATGGAATATGAGAACAAGAGGATTGGACTGATTACCTTAGACTCAAAATTTTGACATTATGTTGGCATGATCATAGACTTATGATGATGGATTATATTGGAATGGGTACTCTTGATCACTTTAATAGATGGACATGGATTTTATAGATGATTTTTAGTTAGCTCCAATGGAGGAATTGATTAATTAAAATTTAAATAAGAGGGAAACATCAATGGTTAAAATTCAAAGTTGGTTTGGGGAGATCAATGGTTGGGAATTATTCTTGGAAGCCTCTAGATTTAGAGGCTTCTAGATATGAGGGGTGAGAATAGAGAGGATTATATAATTTTAGAATTCTTTTATCTTCCTAGGTACTAATTACAGCTAGGTTTGAGATTAGATAGAGATTAGGTGGGTGATTATGGACTAGGGGTGTAGCAGAGCTTAGGAGGGTAGTGTAGGTGGGCCATGGGAATTTAAAATTCATAAATAATATATAAGTTAGGATTATGATAATATAATGGAGATTTAGGATAATTAACTAATTTATGGGGATGGATGAGTTTTGTAGATGACAAATAAGGAAGGGGGACATTAGATAAATAAATATAAAATTGGTGATAAATTATTGGGATGAAAGGGGATAAATTAGATAAGTGAAATGAGTGTCGAATAATAATAATATTAGTTACATTAAATTGAGTGAATGAATTTAAATGTATAAATCTTGGGATGTACTAGTTAATGGTCAAAATGCCCTTGAAAATCTTCTCAATAGATATAATTAAATCTTGTGTTTCATCGGTAATATAATTTATATAATCTTTACAATTGAATTTTTTGTGATTCTTGTATTGAAATATTTTTTTCAATAGGAGTAAATTTTATTGGCCTACACTTTATTATTGAAATTTAATTTATTTTATGTGGATTTGATTTAGTCTCATATTTTGAACCCCAATATTGGTCTTCAATGTTGAAGTACTTGTGTTGTTTGTCAAAATGTTTAACCCTAACTCTGCATTGAGATATCACACCTTGTTGTCATGAATGAAAAATTAATGTTTATAGATTGGTATGGTGTAGATTGCTTATGCCTTCACATAATCATAATTTAGATAACCCCATATAATCCTTTCCCAAGTCTACGTCTTTTAGTTACTAGGTATGATTTTGTGTCATTTATTTTAATTACCATTTTGGGGTTGAATTCATCTCCAAATATTAGTTTGCAAATATAAGAAAGGCAATTCGCTCTCACATGTATTTGAATTGGTGAATTAAATTATCTCAAAGGTATTCTTTAGAGGCTAAAAATCAAGGAGTCAAATACCTGTTAATTAATTTAATTATGTAATTTAATGAATAAATATAATTTTTTTAATTAGACTAATTATAATAAATTATAAAAATTTGTAAACATTTTTGTATTTAAAAACTATCTGAGTTTATTATTTATTTTTATTTATGTTTAAATGTTCAAATATTTTTATTAAATAATGTACATTATTTAAATGTTTAATATGTTTAAATATATAAATAATTTTTGAAAATAATTTTATATGTTACAAAGTTTTATATAGATTTTAAATAATTATAGAATTAAAAATTCTCTCATGCTTCATAATAAGGGTTAAGTTTATCTTTTTCTATTTCCATTATTTTTTCACAATTTTTCTCTCTCCCTTTAGAAGGCTAAAAAACATTCTTTTATTGACTATTAGGTTAACTATGGCATTAGTGGTGGAAGTTTTAACCCCATTTTTCACTATCATTTTTGTAGCTCCTTCTTGTCAAGTATTTAATCTATTTAATGTATTATTTTATTGTATCTAAAATGTGTGATTTGTTTGGTCTAACATGACCCTTTTATTCATTGTTTACTGCTTTAAGTTATGAAATCAATAATATTCAGATAGACTAGGATTTTTAATATGAAATGACCGAGATAATGAAATGGTAGACATTAGGATTGTTTAGCACTTATATTCAATAGGGAACAAAATGATGAATGTGAGGGGAAAGAAGAATTTTTTATTAACTATAAGGAAATAATCATAGTCAACAAGTGTTGTAATGCGAGAGGGTTTCAATGGTTTCACCCTATCTCTATCTCCTCGCATCATTCATTTGTTGGCTTTGTTTGGTATATTATGAATTATATCCATTTTAGACTGAGTTGAAAAGTCATTTTTTGACTTTTTCCAGGTTATTATTATTTAAAATGAATTGTTTAATTTTTAGGCTAAGTTGAAAATTTATTTTTTGAGGTGGGTAAATTTTCCCTCATGTTGTATCATAAAATTTAATGAATGGATGATTGAATAACACCTAACATTATTATTTACGGTGCCAAAAATCTCCCTCATGCTTTGATATTATTAGGTAGAGGAGTCACATGCATCATTGTATATTAAAAATTATTTATAAAATATATGTACCTTCAAAATAGATGAAGCTACTATTTAGGGAAAATTTTTTAATGGGTGGGAAGTAGCAAGGGGATAAATATTTGTATGTCTACTAATTTTTTACGGTTCCCATCTATCATTTGCATCCAACAAATATTTTGTATTTTTTCAAATATGTTTTTTTAGTAAAATGTTCCTAATTTATCTTAGAAACATGTATTATATATAATTTTTGTAGTTTTTTGAGCAAATCTAGGTATCTTTAGAGCATCCTATACAAGTATTCAGAGCACCCTATATAGGTCTTCATATAATTCCTATACTTATTTGGCTCATCTTGTGTATGTATTCAAAACACACGTAGAGCATATTCAGATCAATTCTAGATCATCTTTGGAGTTTATTCATAGCATTTAATCTTAAGAGCTCACTTGTCAAATAATCAAAATTAAAGCCAAAATATTTATCAAAACCATATGTTGTATTATGAAAATTACCCCATCATTGGGATGTGTTATTGTACTCAAAATTTTCCCATCCTTGAGATATGTTTCTATAATCAAAATTGCACTATTAATCCAAGTTAGACACAATAAGAAGGTAAATAATTATCAATAAATTACATACAAACAAAGAAAAAATTGTATTCATATCCTACTGAGATCATGCTTTAACTATTGAATGTAATATAATATATAACCAAAGGCAACACTTTATGGACTATTTATATAACTATGATGAGCTATATGAAATTCTCATCATTTCTCCTTGAAACTTTAAATTTTTCAAGTCCTCTTGTAAATAAGTGGGATAAATGATCCTTAATCCAAATTTTCTAAGTCAAACTAGTGACTCAAGTCTTAAACTTCAAAATTATGGTCGTAGTCATGATGGCCCCTTGGCAAGAATCCAATATCTCTACCAACTTTATGTAACTAGGCTTGAAATTCAAAATATAATTGATAAATCCAACACCACCATGGAGATAGAGGACAAAAAATGATAGGAGGCCTAAACCTCATACCAATATAAACATCTAAATCTCTTTCCTCTAAGAGATGAATGATTGTCTAGTAAACTACTTTCGCTCTTCTTAAACTCTATAAAATTGGTGGGGTTGAGGAATTCCATGTGATTCAAATAAAAAGGTAATGTCTCCCACTTGAAAAGACTTGCATTGATAACATTGGCTTAAAAATATCATAGTCATGAAAATTGCCCAGTGTATAAATTTTTGTTTGTTTCCAAGTGCCAAATCAGCCTATGTAGGACTTTTCAAACACCATTATGTAGGACTAAATCAACTCCAATAAGCTTCAAATTTTACATGATGATATATAAATGTGATAATAATGTGATGTTCAAACAAGTCTCATAAATTATCTCTCATGTGTATAATATGCATATATGAAAATTGGCTTTAGAGATGATTTATACTTGGTCAATTTTTTATGTTTCCAGTTTTTAGATTTGGCCAATGAGCATGTTTCAAGCTCATTTTCTCAGTGGTAAAGGAGATAAAATATTATTTAAAATTCTCATGGTGATATCTAAATGTAATTATAGTAAAAAGGGAAAGATAGTGTACACATATTAGATATAATTTGTGAAATGTGTAGCTATGAAAATCAACTTTTGCATTCAATTTTATGTAGTAATTTTCTATATCTCTTAGTTGCTAAATTCGTCTAGTGAACACTTTTAAATATGATTTTATTAGGACCAAATGGAGTCTAAATTACATAAAAATTTGTATGATTTTACCCAGATGGTATGAGAAGGTAATACATTTTTGTATATCTAGTTGAGCTTCCAATGAAAAGTTGTGATGGTGCGAAGTGACCCTTCTAGGAAGGTTTATCACTAAGCCAACTTTTCACCAAAAAACACTTAGAGGGAAGGTCATAGGGGTTATTTTGATATTTCAAAAAAATGAAAAAATACCCTTTTAAGTGTCTTTTCAAGATATTTTTTTTAAATATAAAATATGATGGGTTTTACTCATGTATTGCTCTATGATCTTCCATTCTTCCATGTTATAAAGGTGTTTATGTGACTATGTGTTGATTTTTTAGCCATATCTTTTGATCCATAACTTTGTTTTGGATACCATTTATTGTGTTGAAACTTTGAATTCTCCCTCTTTGTAATTATATTGAATTAAAATAGGATAAATATTTGATCAAAATGGTTAATATCATAGCTACAATGTTTTGTTAATTTTTCAAGCCTTCACAAAGTGTCTAGAGGCTTCTAGAAGACTAAGTGGGAGATGTGACAAATTTGGTAAGTAGGAGAGGATAAGTAGAAAAGGAAAGTAAATAAAACCATTCAATAAGTCTTATAGAAGACTGAAAACTTTATCCATGTAGGATGACATCACTCAAGTCATTATCCATTTCCCCCTCTTTTGTCTTCCATTTTCTTCTATATATCTCTAATCTTTTCTCATTGTAAGTGACTAATTGCTCTTATGGTATGGTTTAGCCCTACCCATTTTGTAATCAAAAAACATCTTTTAATCAATATAATATTTTATTTACCTTTATATATGATTTCATCTTGTGTTTATTTGATTTTGTGCATGAATAATTTATGAAGGATCTATCGTTCTTCATGTTTGTCCTCTCTCTCTCTCTTGCCTCTATGAAAGATAGTTTTATGTTTACAAGTCTTAGGATGTGTTATATCAGTCATGAGATGAAGATATGTTATGGATATGATCATCCCTTCCTCCTTTATCTTATTTCCTTGAACCTTTTTAAGAAATACTTATGCAACAAACTAGTTTTGGAGTTTGCATGAGTGTATGAGTTCTTAGATATAATATGTGTGTGTCTTAGATAAATGAGGAGTGTCAAAGACTAGTGTATCATATTTTTTGTGTTTTTAGTCATCCATTTCTTCTCTTTATACCCATTTTCTTTGGCAAGTAGTAGTTTTGAGTAGCTTTCTAAGAACCTAAATGATACAACTAGTGATAAGCTATCATTATACCTCTCATTTAACCAATAAATAGATTAGTGTCATTTCTAACTAGGGTAGTGTCCAATAGTTGTTTACAATGAGACTGTTTGGTATTATAGTTGTAAAATTCACTATTTGTGGGGTTTTACTTTTGTTGTACTTTATAAATCTTTAAAATAGGAAATGGAACTCTAACTCTAGTTTGTAGGAAAGTAAGTCTAATTTGTTTGTTAATCATTCATACTATCAACATCCAAAACATAAACATCTAGAACTTTAACATATAGAACTTAAACATCTAGAAGATCAAACTAGGAACTTAACAAATCCCTAGAATGAGGAGATGTGTATTTAAACTTATCTCAACGTCTATTCACATGATATAAAATATTGGTGATCTTAATGCCTAAATATATTTATTCAAATATAGATAATATAGGATTCAAATCTCACACTTCTAGGAAGGTATTAAAATTGACTCAACTAATCATACACAAGAAATAACTAATCTAAACTGAAGATACTTATCCCATATAAAAAATAAAGACAAATATATTTTTACTATTTTAATCCATTACCATGAATGGTAATGTCTAAAATAAGACATATAGATAGATAAAGTCTATTTAAAACTATATGTAGAATTACTTTTCTGAGTAGTAGGATCCAGTTGGTATTTGAAGCACAATGAGGTATATTTGGATCATCCTATACATGTATTTGGAGTACCTTGTACAGGTTCTTGGAACAATCCTAGAATTCTTCGTAGTGTCATGTGTATGGCTTTAGATCATACCTAGAGCATCTTCAAAGAAATTTTGGAGTGTCTTTGGAGTGTCTTCAAAGAATTCAATCTTTTGAGCTCACATGTTGAATCCTCAAAATTATAGCTAAAATAATTTTCAAAATTATGTGTTACCTTCTCAAAATTATCCAATCATTGGGATGTGTAGTTTTACTCAGAATTACCCCATCCTTGGGATGTATTTGTATACTCAAAATTACATTAATCATCTAAGTTAGACATAATAAGGTAAAGAATCAATAATAAATTACATATAAAAAATAAAAAATTACATTCATATCCTACTTGTATCAGACATTAACTATTAAATGCAATACAATATATAAACAAAGGTAACACTTTATAGATGGTTTATATAACTATGATGATCTATATGAAATGCTCAACATTTCTCATCCACAATTTACATTTTATAAGTACTCTTATAAAGAAGTGGGATGAATGATATTTAATCCAAATTTATTGATTCAAACCTCTAAATAAAATCATAAATTTTAAAATGATGGGCCTAGTCATGGTGGTCCTTTGGCAAGAATCTAAAATATCTGATAATTGTATGCACCCAGGATTCAAATTAAACTTTTGTTTGAGAATTCCAACATCACCATGGATATAGAGGACATAGAATGATAGGAGGCCTAAACCTCATCCCAATCTAGACATCTAAACCTTTTCACTTTAAAATCTGAGTGATTATCTAGCAAATTGCTTTATCTCTTCTTAAACTCCATATAATATTGGTAGGGCTAAGGAATTCCCTATACTTTAACTCATCAGGTAATGTCTCCCACAAAGTAAGACTTACATTGAAACCATTATCATAATGGCGGTTTAGAAAATCTCTAAAAGTAACAATATTAAATCTTAATATCTCATGATACTTATTCTTCATATACATATGATACAATGGTTAAAAAAAAGAAATATGTTTATTTGATTCTTGAAATTATGGTGTCATGCATAGCCTAATATTGCTTAAAAATCTATTATTGTCCCTATTATCATGCCATTTGGTTCCTTATAGTGGAGAGAAAGGCACACAGTTATGTCTCTCGAAAAAATAAATTTATCAAATAATAAGATTGATATTATAACAACAAATTGAAAGTATAGAACTCACAAATGGCATCCTACATTTCTTCAGTGCTCTTTAGAAAAATGTCCATAAATACATGTTCATCTTTAATTATATGTGAAAAACCAAGGGAAATTAATTGATTTACCATTTATAAAACTTCTAATGTAAGAAAATAACATAAATAGATGAAGGTTACCTACATGCTAATAGTTTCTTAGAAATAACACAAATGTGTTGGATAGAAGCTTATGCTTTCAACAATTGTAATTGGGATTATACCAATTGATTTTGAGATTCCTCCTTAAATTTAGCATTTTCATCCTTCAAGTTTTGCATTTTCTTCTAAGTGTTATGCCAGATAGATTATTTCATCTAATGCATAGGGAAAGAAGGAAAATTTCTTGTTGGACCCTCCATCTGAACTATAATTTCTCATGTTTTTCTTTGCATGTCCTAAATAGAGGCTTGTAGCTAATAATTTTGACTAGTGAGCTCTATTATTATATTATTATGTTGTGAAAACATTGTATTTATATTAAAAATTATTTCTCTTAGATTATTAATCAGATTATGCTTATCAACATTGGCATTTTTCAAATTAGTAATCTGAGTGTCCTTGATAGCAAGATAATTCTACAAATTAATCAATTCTTGAGTCTATGAAAACATTACATTAAAGAACCTAGTCTGTTCAACTTATATTTATTGAAGAATTATTTTTTCACTACGTCTAGTAATAGATTCTTCCCACCTTTCTTTCAACATATAAATTATCAAGTCCTTATCTTTTAAATTTGAACAGAGAACATCTAACTCTATATTTTATAGTCTAATTATTTCCTCATGATGTGATAAATCAATGGCATGTTTTAATTCTATTTTTCATTGAAAATATGTGGAGAATATGGATCTTATTCAATCAAGGGTACCTTACTATTATCAATAATAAAGGGAACATGATGCTTTGCTTCTTGAGGTACAACTTCTTCTACTAGGGTTCCTTATATAAATATAATTTCTCCTATGGCATGCGCATCTTCTTCTTCATATTCGTACAAGATAATTTAGATAATGATCTATATTTTATTTATAGGAGGATGAGATTGGTCTAAATAAATTCCCATTTG
>JARHVA010002370.1:2167500-2185000 GCA_037957365.1 Torreya grandis
GAAAGGGATATGTATATATATATATATGTATCTATATATATTTATATATATGTGTATATATATGTATATATATATATTTGTGTGTGTGTATATATATATATGTATATGTATATGTATATATATATATATATGTATATGTATGTATATGTGTGTATATATATATGTATGTATATATATATATATATATATGTATATACATATGTATATATATATATATATGTGTGTGTATATATGTATATATATATGTATATCTATATGTATGTATATATATATATGTGTGTGTGTGTATATGTATATGCATATATATATACATATACATATATATATATATATATACATATATATATATACATATATATATACATATATATATATATATACATATATATATACATATATATGTATATATATACATACATATACATATATATACATATACATATACACACACATGCACCCACACACACACACACGTGTGTGTGTGTGTGTGTGTGTGTATAAAGCACCTTATATATGTAAATAACCTTATTTATTACAAAAAACTTATATATATTTATTAACCTATATATAAAAATAAATAACCTTATATATATGGTGTTTTTTGTATATATTTTTAGCCAATGACATCTTCTTAACCCATGTTTTATCAAAAGAACCACTTGGGGGCTCTGTCAATGGAGGTAATGGTTGAGCTAGAGTTATCCCATAGAAGGCATATGTTTGGGGATGAATTATCTTATGGTATAATAAGTCATTTTATTATTTTTCATATGTCACCAATGCAATAGTATTAAAACTAGTATCTTAGAAGACTATGTTTGTCCCATATGAATAGAGAAAAGGGACCTATTATGAATTGGCAGTTATAGACATTCCTACTTCAGCCATAACTATTAAATTTTGATTGATGAGATCATTTATCAACTCAATGTAAGATGAATGCATAGAAGTCTTTTTTATCAAGCTTGATTAATTCAATATTTATGGAGATCTTGGTATATGCCATATTGAAGGGGAATTACACTCTTATGAATGTTTTAAATATATATCCTAGGAGATAACTTGAATGTATTAAAATGGACTTCAAAATATCACCTAGTGGTGCCCTCCATGTAAAGGAAAATTACACTTATTCCTTGAATGAGAAATCCACTCTTGTGCCTATTTGAAAGGTATCTCTTAGGAGATATATTAGAGGAGAAATCCACTCTTGTGTATTTTTTAAATGTATATCATAGGAGATAACTTTAAGGTATTACATGGGCCTTCAAAATATCACAAAATAGTGGCTTTTGAGTGAAGTAAAATTCCACTTATTCCTTGAAGGAAAAATCTACTCTTTGCATGTTTGAAATGTATCTCCTAGGATATACCTTTAAGTTGGAATCCACTCTTGTGTATGTTTTAATGGTATCTCCTAGGAGATACATTTAATCTATTACAAGGGTGTTGAAAATATCACCTAGCATTATCTTTCATGTAAAGGAAAATTCCACTTGTTGATGCACTTAAAATGTTCCCTATGTCATTAGGGAATCAGGGGGAAGTAATAAAATCAATCTCAAGTACTAGAAGACTTGGGGATTGAGTTTTTTTATAAAAATACCATTGGTAATAAATAATAGTAGAGATATGGTAACCAATTTGAAAGTTTTCAATTAGACCCTATTTTAGTGATAACAAATGTTACACAGTGACACTTTATTCTTGCTAATATTTATGAAATTATTTCAATATTTACCAATTATTGCCCAAAATATAAACAAAATATGGATATTTATAGAATGAACTAAGCTAAAGTGATAAATTATCAAAGATAAATAAATGCAATTTAAGGTTCAAAATAAAATAAATTCATATGTATAAAATCATATATTGCATTAAATTACTGATTCACAATAAATTGCATATCACATTTAGTTGTAAATAAGATGAAAATAGAGTAAATATACTAATAGAGTTATCATCCTAGAGTTAAAATCAAGCCAATAGATGTATATATTGAGTGTTATTTCTAAATTACTCAATAATAAAGAAACTATTAGTCATCTGAAAGCATGAGGAGTATAAAATATAGAAATACATAATCAAGCACTTCAAATAAACTTTAAAATTCTTGGCTCTCTTGTATTAATTATTATAAAAAAAATTATGATTAAAAATGAGGGCTGAAACCGCTATTTATAGGCTTCAACATTTCCTAAAATAAGTTCAAGTGGGCACATCAAAAGGTGCTCAAATAGCCAAGTGGATGAAATGTTACATATAGTGAAATATTCTAATTCTAATTTATAAAACATAATATAATATTCCCTAAGGCCCTAGAGGAGGTTTTTTGCTAGCTTGTTACTATTGTATATATTTCTTCTCTATCTCTTCCTTCATCCAAACCTATACATAGGATAGGTAATCATGATCTATCTAGGTTAATTCTAGGATCATAGGTCATAAAAAGTTAGGTATCTCCTAAATGAACTTTTTATGTTCTATAAACACAAGCCTCAATGATTCTTCAATAGCCTCTTCTTTCTCTAGCTTATAATTGGAAAATTCCATAATATTAATCATCTCAATAGCCATCTTGACATTGGTAATAGCCTACTAGAATTTGTCTATAAACACCTTCATTTGGGCCTTGATATCTTTACCATCCATGAAGGAGCCATCAGGCTCAGGTACCCTAGTTACCATGACATCCCTTGACAACAAGGATATCTTGAATTCAATTTTCTCCAAGGATATAGTTTCATCCTTGATCTCATCAAGCCATATCTTCAATATCCTCCTCCTATTAATTAGGATGGTCTATGAAGGAATTATATCCTCAAGTGGTAAAACCTTAAGGTTTAGGAACTTATTACTTCTTAAAACTCTATCCATGTTTACCAACTTGGCATCATAGAGTGAAAGTTTATAGTTGAGTTTGATGACCACCATGGATTATACAACCCCATCTTCTTACCTCCTCTTCATGACTTTATACAATTTGAAAGCATTGCTAATCATGTTTATTATTTGGATTATAGTGTTGTCTATCACTATTGGAAATGTTTATTATTTAAACCTTTTTATTTCTTATTGCATCCCCTTCATCAAGATAATTATTGACTATGCACGGGCTTAAACTGAGGACATAGGGTCCATTACATATTCTACCAACTATTTGAGGCTTGCCTTCCTCTTCCTTGTCAAAGTGAAAATGGACTCTTCACTCTCATGGAACACAACTAATCTTGACTATGGTTTCTTAACCTACCATATAACCACCCTCTTCATCATGCCTTTGGTAGCATCAAACCTCATCCTAACATAAAGAGTAAAGAGGACTACTTGAGTCTCCTCTTCCCTTGTTTCCTATATGACATCTCTAACCTAATTTAGGGTAGTAGTAGGTGTTGGATATGTTAGATTTTTTTGTAATGGGGGTACCTAGTTTGAAGAAGATACCAAATTTGAAATAGGGATGTTTAAGTTAGTTGGTTCTAGTTTCCCAAGTGTGTCAAATAAGGATTTAAAAGGGCCCATGTGAAGGATGAATGAAGGTAAATTCAGAGACACACTCACTTTTCATGTTGTGTTAATTTTAAGTGGCCTTTGGAAGGTGAATTACTTGGAAATGGGTTTTAATGTCTTTACAAATGTAGGGCAATGAATAACAAGTGAGACACTTACTATGGTTTTTTGGGAATAATCCATATATGCGGTGGTATGCACAATAAAGGGGGGGGGGAAAGTGAATCCAAAGGAAGTACTAGATTGACTCATGATAGTATCAATCAAGGACTAGGTAGATGTGGTTATGAAAGTTGAAGATAATGAAGCCAATGGAGGGAAATAGTGGGGGGATAAAACATGGAAGTGGAAGTAGAAACAAAAGAAGTTGTAATTAGGGGAGAAGGCAATGGGAAAGTTCTTATAGTGAAAGCCTATTCTGTGCTTTCAAACATTATATTTTATTTTAGAATTTTATGGAGGAGGTGCTGATCCTCTCATTTTATTCTTAGGATCCTTCTTTCTTTTGTAGAACATTTGAATATTCCTTATAACCAATGACTATAATACTTCCATAGAGAGCTCGATGCCTTGCTAAAATTATTCAAGATCAATGACATTAGGTTAATTTTAGATTATGATTTATATGGTAGCTCCCATGGTATATTTAGATATAAATGTAGGACCTTATGAATGGTCATGTTAGTTTCTTCATCCTCCTTGCTTAGATTTTGGATTTAGGATCTATCCAATTGAATTGGGAAGAAGTGGAGGTCTACATGGTCTATTCCTAATGAGAGGAACATTATCTTCTTCCTCTTATTCTTATCTCTCCCAATAATATGAATTAAGCATGTTACCATGAGTTTTTTGTGGATGAGTCTTTATAATATATTCCTTCTTCTTCTCTTTGTCCACCCTCATTTCTAGCTTGATTTTCTTTCCTGTATCATTTTTTAGGACAACCTCATCATTCATGGAATATCTATATATCAATTTATGCACTTATTCTTGGTGCTATTTCCTTTAAACATACTTATTAAACTTTAAAAAATTACTGGTAGTGATATTTTTTGGGTGCCAAGGTCTAAAATCATCCTTACGCAATAGGTATGAGTCCCCATGCCTTGTAGCCACAATGATATAATATCACTTTATGATCATAGTCCTCCTCATATTCTAAGGATTATTGTGGGGGAATTTTTTATTATTTTATTTTAAGACACTATCAAATCCATATTTTAGTTGATTATGCATCTCTTCCTCATCTAGTTTCATTGGTACATATCTTGGCAACCTAAGGGGAACTACCATTAGAATGACTATGTAATTTGGGTATAGTGAATAGATTCCCATTTCCTTTAGTGTTTGTATGGACTCTAAGAGAACCCTATAAATCTAATTATTAGTGATTTATTTGTAAAAAAAATGGTTATAAATATTTTATAATTACATTTATATTGTGCCTAAAGTAGTGAATGTGTATTATAGAGAATAGTTGGGGTATGACCTCTTGATGCTCAAGAGACCATGAGTGTGTGCTTAGTTGGGTAGTTGTATAGATTTAATCTAATAGATAACTCATAATATATAATTTGAAACCATTATTTCATGTATCATTCATCACATATATCATGTTGTTGTTGATGATGTCCTCAAGTGAGGGAATCTACTAATCCTTTAGGATTATCTATAACAGTGAGATAGTTGTTATGTCCACATAGCCAATATGTAGATTGTCATATATTATATTTATTAGGGCCAAGAAAATCATAAATATTTTCCTAATTTTTTTAATGGTAAAATTCCCTTGGTCATCCATGAATACAAATCTAACTGGGTTAGTTACCCATGATGATAAAACCTTCTCTAGGGAGTGCACCTCATACTAGTTCTTGATTTCACTCTAGTTATAATATATTTGTGGGGAAGGAAGGTCATAATAATTTTAAAATATTGGCCCTGATATTAAATTTATTAAGGGCCCTTGTTTTATTTATTTTAGTAACATTTCCTCATATATCATCTTTCCAAAGATACAATAGACTTGGTTAGTGTATGACATTACCTCTAGATTCATTGTGGCCTTGTGGAGACTAGCAACATTGATTTCAAGGATTTTGAAATCCAATTGGATTATGTGAGGCATTGTCTTGGCCTCATAAACTACACTATTTCATTTTAAATTGAATTAAATTATACTATAATGCATGTCCCCTAAGTTTATGGCCTCAAGGATGAATTCTATGTCTTAAAAAATAACTGAATTGCCATACTAGAATAGGAAGTCACCATTTATGAAAGAGGTAATCTTACCTAGGGTGGATGGACCTACTTGTGCCATTTATATAATATTATAGGTATCAACCAATGTATTTCTATATTTCTCTTTAATTTTTGAGCTCCAATAATGGCATCTAGGCTATAACCTATGAATAGATAGAGTCTTTATCATACTAGGATAATGCAACTAGTAGAGAGATAAAAAAATGCTTATAGATTCAAATGTAAATTTAGGTAAAAATAACTGATTTGAGTATAGTTTTGAGATATTTATTTGATTAATTTAGTTTATATGGTGATTCTAGTTCATGTGGTATTAATGGTGAGCTTGTCAAATTTGCATGTGTTTGGAACAAATTTGAGCTATTGTATAAACATTTAACTACATTAGAATTCAAATTTAGTTATAATTTGAATTTGATCCACATTTATTTTTATATTTAAATCTATATACTACCATATTTTGACATGTGAATACCACCTCAGATCTAGTTAGGTTCTCATGGGGACTGAATATGACTAAGTTTCTCAGTTGGCTCAAAGTTCAGGCATGTGGCACATTTTAATTTCCTTGAAAAATCTTAGAATGTAGCTTAGTGTGATGAATAATTTTATCTTACCACATGGCATATTTTAATTTGTGTCAAGCCGTTAGGTGGTGCATTTTATTTTTGATTAGTTGTGAGAGTACAATGTATCACTCTTGTGAGTAATTAGGGCTTTGATTTACTAGATTGCTCTCTCAAAAGGATATCATATCTTTCCTTTATAGGTGTTTTATTTGGAAAGATATTGTTGATGCTAGAAACTGCACCTAATTGGCAGGAAAATAGATTCCTGCCCTCTCCCCGCAACATCGAAACTCCTCTCTCACCTGTGGGACAGTGAAGCAAGAGAGGAGAGTCTCTAGGTATGGGCTAATTCCCTCTGATGTATCTTGTTTGTTCCAGGCAGTGCAAAAATATAGATATATAGATATACTTGGGGCAGATGAAAAGGAAGAAGAAAAGCATGAAAAAAAATAGCCTACTCTAAAGAGGTGATACACCAAAAATGAAATGACCTTCCCACCTCCACACTTAGGATCAAACAAAACATACATACACTGAGACTTGGTAGAAAGACCAGGCTGCTGGAAATGACAGGGAGGTTCCTATGGAAAGCACAAGAAATAGGGACTCACCAAGGTGCTGAGAAATACACACTGTAAGTGACCTCTCCTATTCTATACCTCTAAAATAGAACTCTACTCCTGAAAGCAGTAGATAGTGGCGCTTTGTAGATCACAAGTTTATTGGTGTTAAACCTGTGAGAAAATTAAGAGACAATGACTGGACATAGACCAACATTCAATGCATACTCTACATAATACATCTAAGAAAGAGGTAAAAACTATCTTTTATTGATTCAGGTGGAAAATTTGGAGAGCTGTGCTCTTTACAAAAGTGTGAGAAGATCCTTAAAAATGACCAAGTCTATGTATTTATATGGAAAGAGCCAAGAGGAGTCAAGGGGCAGCTTTAGTCTCCCTTGGGAAGAGAGAAAACACTGTAGATTACATCATAAGTCTATTGGGACCATGCTTTCTACCTCATTTTGCATGTTGGTCTGCTCCTCTAGCGGCTGGGTAGGCCTTTTCCTGTGTTCTGCAAGGTTTTTTTGCCACCTGATGTTGTGGGTAGTAATTTTACCACCCACTGTCATGGACTTCATGCAGAACTTTTGTCAATGTTGACCAATTTACTATTGACCATAGAAGTTTTGCTGATGTCAGTTGAATTAGCTACCGAGTGTAGCAGTTTTGCCGAAGTTGGCTGATGTTGACAACCTCTTTTTCTCCACCAACTACTTCACACGGTAATTTTTCCACCGATTGCTTGTGTGTAGGCGGTCTCTTTTTTCCCGCCGATGTTGTGGGTGGTAATTTTGCCACCCATTGCATAAAACTTGAATTTTTTGTGGGACTTAGACAATTGAACCATTGATTTGAACTTTTATCATTGAACTAAGCATGAACCTGAAGATGGAATGCAGCCTAAAATTCACTGGCCTTGCAAAAGCAAGTGTAGGAGGTGATCGATATTTTTCCATAGGGGAAAAATTGGGTCAACAAATTGGCAACTCATAGGGGAAGCGTGCCTGCTATGCTTAGAACCCAGTTGCCTTGCATATCCATTGGGTGTGGAGTCAGATGGTAACTTTGAAGAAAATTCAAAATAGCTTTGATAATCCCAGAATCAAATACACAGAAATTGCCCCCAAATGAAGGGAAACACATAAAGCTAAAAACAACTACCTGTGCAACTGCACTTAGGGAAAATAGGGAAAACAACTGAAAGCAAACTATTATATACAGTTAACCAGGAATGTTCGCATCCCTCCTGGATTGAAAGGAAAGTTTCTCAAGTCCCCTTCTTGGTGAGAAGACTTATGGTGGTAGGCAAGTAACTAAAAGAAAATGAGATTTGGTGACTTACTCTTCCTGCTTGCCACCTGAGTTGGCTGGAAACTAAGGGAATCAAAATCAAACATGCCTCTAATATATACGTATTCTGATTGTCCTTGGAGGCCTGTTAAATGCTAGTCTTTCATATTGGTGCTCCTCACTAAGAAATCAATTGCTGTCGGTTCATCACCGTAAGCCTTCTGATCTACACATTCCTTCTGCAATGTATTATGGTCTAACTTGTTTCCTTCTACCTCTTTGAAAACTCTGTCAGACTCGTCCTCTGCTTCCTCTTGGCTTTCTTGAAGAAAGTTGACTGTGGTGATGTCTAGAAGGGACTCACAAAAATATTTCTCATCCCATAAGACCTCACTTTCCTGTTTAAAGCTCAGTTCTTCAAGGCATTCCTCCAAGAAGATGGACCTCTCCTTTTCCTCTTTACTGATCAGGATTTCTAGATTTTCAAAAATATTCTCTTGATCTTCCTCTTTCTTAGGTTCTTCAATGTAGTCATCCTCATCAAAACAACAAGGAAGCTCATCAAACTGAGGGGAAGAGAGCCTAATATGCATTTGTTCCTCCTCGAATTGATATAACATCTGCATATATGCAAGGCCTGCATCTTCTCCACTGCTGATAAGGGTTTCACAAGGAGCATCAATGACGATTTCTTCTTTGTTGTCACTCATGACAACCTCCTAAAGGACTACATATTGGATCTTTTGTTCCTCTCCTCCATCTTGAAAAATAGGTTCTTCCTTGAGTAGGGGTGAAGTGGAGAAATCATGTGGAAGAGGAAGCAGTCCTTGAGCTAGAATCTAATGATTCTCCTCCCTCCACTTGATCAAAACTTCATTAATATCAAGCACAGACTGATAACTCTCTTGGAAATGTGTAGGTGGGGTGTGTTCAGGCATGGAATGTGATATTTGGTTTGAATCATCCACCACACATTGGCTGAGAAAACTCTCTCTAGACTCCAACTCTATAATTATCTTACTCAGATCTTCTTGGAAAAGCTTTTCCTGGAGGCTACCATCATCATCATAGGCAGGGGTAACTTCGGATTCTTCAAAGTTCTGAGAAAAACCTTGCTTTTCTTCTTCTATTTCTTTGCTGCCCCATGATTCCACTATTTTCCCCTAATTCAGGATCTCTGAATTAAAATTTTGCCCCTGCAAACAGGTAACAACTTTGTTTTCCATGAGGTCTTGAGGCTCCTGCACAAGGTCTAGAAATTTTAACTCTCTTTCAAGGAGAAGCTTTATCCTAGCCTCTAAATCTTCAATTTGTTTGGCTAGGTTTTCCTTAAAGAGTCTTTCTTGGAGGTCAACAGCATGATCCTCTTCAAAGCTTTGAGCTGGTCCTAGGCATTCCTTCCTCCAACTCAGAATCTGTGTATTATGCTGAAGGACTTGGGGAGGTTAGGGAATGCGAGGAAAACACTGCTAGTGCATTGGAGGAGGGATGTGCTAGCTAGTGGTATTATTCTCAATCAAAGATTCTTGATCTAAGGAGTTGAAAAGATTGATCCCCATGGGAGGTTGCCCTGATGCCATTTGGTGTTGGAAGGCCAAGTGCACGGGATTAGGAGCAGCTGTATTTGATGAGTTGGAGTGAGCAAGTGCAATTTGATAAAATGGATTTGGTGCAAAAGAGGGGGTTTTCTTTAGGTTAGGAGGGGGCACGCAAGGCTGACTACCTTGGATAGATGGATTTCTCCATTTTGGTGCCTCTTCCTTCATGGATTGTACGACCTGTGCTTGCCTAAACAAGCACTCCTCTTTATATATCAACTCCTACTGATATCTATACTGCTCTTCCAACTTGTCAATTTCCATTGTCTATCTCTCAAATTCCAGCGCCACCTCGCTTATAGTTGCAGGGTAACTAGGAGAGCTACTTGAGGGGATTGCATAAATAGCCGAAGTCTGATCAGACTCACATGAAGGAAAACAAGATCTATGATTTTGAGCAAAAGAAGTATACATACAAGAAGTGATTGATTTTTGATGGCACCAAGCTGCTTAACCAGTGGATTTAACTTGGATTCACCAGATGATGGAAAATAAAATGATCTGCTGTAACAGGACCAGCATCAATCCTGAAACTTTACTGCGTTAAAAAACTTGAGGTCCCACCAGGCGTGCCAAAAATATTGATGCTAGAAAGTGCACCTAGTTGGCAGGAAAATGGATTCCTGCCCTCTTCTCGCAACATGGAAACTCCTCTCTCACCTGTGGGACGGCGAAGCAAGAGAGGAGAGTCTCTTGGTATGGGCTAGTTCCCTCTGATGTATCTTGTTTGTTCCAAGCAGTGCAAAAATATAGATATATAGATATATTGGGGGGGGGATGAAAAGGAAGAAGAAAAGCATGAAAACAAATAGCCTACTCTAAAGAGGTGATACACCAAAAATGAAATGACCTTCCCACCTCCACACTCAGGATCAAACAAAACATACATACACTAAGACTTGGTAGAAAGACCAGGCTACTGGAAATGATAGGGAGGTTCCTATGGAAAGCATAGGAAATAGGGACTCACCAAGGTGCTGAGAAATACACATTATAAGTGACCTCTCCTGTTCTATACCTCCAAAATAGAACTCTACTCCTGACAGCAGTAGACAGTGGCACTTTATGGATCACAGGTTTGTTGGTGTTGAACCTGTGAGAGCATTAAGAGACAATGACTAGACATAGACCAACATTCAATGCATACTCTACATAATCCATCCAAGAAAGAGGTAAAAACTGTCTTTTATTGATTCAGGTGGAAAATTGGGAGAGCTGTGCTCTTTACAAAACTATGAGAAGATCCTTAAAAATGACCAAGTCTGTGTATTTATATGGAAAGAGCCAAGAGGAGTCAAGGGGCATCTTTAGTCTCCCTTGGGAAGAGATAAAACACTATAGATGACATCATAAGTCTACTAGGACCATGCTTTCTACCTCATTTTGTGTGCTGGTCTGCTCCTTCGGCGGCTGGGCGGGCCTTTTCCTGTGTTCTTCAGGGCTTTTTGACTGCCTGATGTTGTGGGCAGTAATTTTACCACCCACTATCATGGACTTCATGTGGAACTTTTTCCGATGTCGATCGATTTACTGCCAACTGCGGTAGTTTTGCCAATGTCAACCGAATTAGCTATCGAGCGTGGAAGTTTTGCCGATGTCGGCCGATGTTGACGGCCTTCTTTTCTCCACTGGCTGCTTCACACATCAATTTTTCTGCCCATTGCTTGTGTGTAGGTGGTCTCTTTTTTCTCGCCAATGTTGTCAGCGGTAATTTTGCCACCCATTGCATAAAACTTGAATTTTTTTCAGGACTTAGACAATTGAACCGTTGATTTGAACTTTTTCCATTGAACTGAGCACGAACCTAAAGATGGACTATAGCCTAAAATTCACTGGCCTTGTAAAATCAGGTGTAGGAGGTGACTGAGATTTTTCTAGAGGGGCAAAATTGGGTCAACAGATATTAGATATTTCCTTGATAGGTGTCACATTTTTAAGGCTTTTGGACAACTATCAACATCTTATCATTAATCATTTGGATTAGATGGAGACATTCATCTCTTTCAAAGGTGATCTCATAAATCTCAAGATGCAACTTCATGGGAAATTAGACTCAAGTATCCCTATGCTTTTATGCATGTTCCCTTTAGGTCCATTTGAGATCGATGCATGTCCACACCAAATTTCATCCATCTAAATCTCATAAGAGATTGTAATCAAGACATCTAGTAACACCCAAGCCATTTGATCAAGTCTCAATGGTGAAATGTATCTCCTAGGAGATACTAATAATAAATCCACACTTTTGTATGTTTTAAAGGTATCTCTTATGAGATAACTTAAAGGTATTACAAGGGCCTTTTAAATATCACCTATTAGTGATTTCCATGTAAAGTAAAATTCCACTTGTTCCTTGAAGGAGAAATCCACTCTTGTGCCTATTTGAAAGGTATCTCCTAGGAGATAACTTAAAGGGTAAATACACTCTTTTTAATTTTTTTAATTGTGTATCATAGTAGATAACTTGAAGGTATTATAAGGGCCTTTAAAACATCACCTAGTCATGCCTTCCATGTAAAGAAAAATTCCACTTGTTCCTTAAAGGAGAAATCCACTCTTGTGCCTATATAAGGTATATATTATGAGATACCTTGAATGGGAAAATCCAATCTTGTGAATGTTTTAAAGGTATATCCTAGGAGATAACTTTGAGGTATTATAAGGGGCTTTAAAATATCACCCATTAGTGTCCTCCATATAAAGGAAAGTTCCACTTGTTTCTTGAAGGATAAATTTACTCTTGTGCCTATTTGAAAGGTATCTCCTATGAGATATTTGAAGGGGAAATATAATATTTTTCATGATTTAAATCTCCTAGGAAATACCTTGAAGGTATGACAATGGCCTTAAAATTATCACTTAGTAGTGCCTTCCATGTAATGGAAAATTCCACTTGTTCCTTGAAGGAGAAATCCACTCTTGTTCCTATTTAAAAGGTATCTCCTAGGAGATACATTGAAGGGTAAATACACTCTTTTCCATGTTTAAAATTTATCTCCTTAGAGATACCTTGAAGATATTACAATTCCCATCAAAATATCACCCATTAGTGCATTCCATATAAATGAAAATTCCACTTGTTCATTGAAGAAGAAATCCACTCTTATGCTTATTTGAAAGGTATCTCCTAAGAGATACCTTGAAGGGGAAATAAAATAATGTGCATATTCTAAAGTTATCTCATATGATATACCTTAAATTTATTAAAATGGCCTTTAGAATATCACCCATTAGTGCTTTCCATGTAAAATAAAATTCAACATATTCCTTGAAGGAGAAATTCACTCTTATGCCTATTTGAAAGGTATCTCCTAAGAGATATATTGAAGGGGAAATCCAGTCTTGTGCATGTTTTAAAGGTATATACTATCATAGACCGTGAAGTTACTACAAGGGACTTAAAAATACCACCTAGTAGTGCCTTCCACATAAATAAAAATTCCACTTATTCATGTTGAAGGTATCTATTATGAGATAATTTTAATGTTCCATTTAATGTATGATAATACACTTCAAATTATCTCTTATGATATTATATCAAGGGCCTTATAATTAATTCAAGTTATCCATGAAGGTATTATAAGTCCCTTTAAGTAATATTGTAGTATATATCTAGAAGGGCATTGTCATACATATCAATAGTTATTACACATATAATATTAGCATATCAATCAAGATAAGAAAGACCTTAGTCACATATTTTTCACACTAAGAATTATTAAATAATATAACCAAATAAATAAGCCTAATTAAACAAAAATTGGAAGGAAAATACAAAAAACACTTGAGTTTACAATCAAAATTACTCATGCTCTTATATATTAAAAATTATCAACCACCTCAAAACTATGGGTTAGATGTGTTTAAATAGAATTAGGGAAGGGTTTGACTAATCCTCAAAGTAGATGCAAGATATATTAGCTATCATAATTGAAACTTTAGTTCTAACTTAAGTTAGCCTTTAAACAAATCATGCAACATGTGCATGCTTACAAAAATGAATAGGCAAATTTAAAATATTGTTCAAACTATAATAAAATAGTAAATACTAAAAGATACACTGATATTGAAATGTAAATTCAAAAAATTGGCCCTTTATGGCTATGTTGACTTTTGGATAGCCCTTCATTGTAATTGTGGTTGTTGATGTAGAACTATAAGTGGTAACTTGAGTCTACTTTTTATTTGAATCTATCTTGAGCTAGTATTTATGTGATATCATGCTGCTACTGAATTATGTCCAAATTTAAAAGAGGGGGTCTATGCACCTTGCCAACCTATTCTAGTAGCTTTGTGTGATCATATTTAGTCATCTAGAAGATGATCTTGATGATCCCAAATTTAGTCACAATCTTCATAGCAAAGCTCAACTTGGCTTATATGCCCTCCAATGGTAGTCCTTGTAGACTTTACTTAAAATTTTATAAAGACTCCTAAATAAGTGGATCAAATTTCATTTTATTGATCAAATTCCCTGTAGCATCCTTTACTTTGGATGATTTTAAATCATTCAAAATTTGGATAATGAGGGCCTTTTGCTCTTCATATTTGGGGACCAAAGTCCCAATTTCTATCACCCATTCCCTATCCTCTTTTATCATTATTACCACCAAGTTGATTGCATTAGAAGCCTCTAATGGTTTCATGAGATCTAGGTGGCTATAAGCATTATTAATTGTGTAAAAAATTAATATTTTCAATTTATTCTAATTAGATTTCAAAGAATTAAATAATTTATTAGTATATGCTACATGGGGGGATAATTCAACCCACATAAAATTTAATGCCTCCAAATAATTGTATAACTTTAATGCTACCTCTTATACCTCAACTTCAATGCCATCTGAGATATCCAATATCTTTTGTTGTTCTTTTATTTTCTCAAACTCTACCTCTAGTTATTGTATATCCAACTCTGTGCCTTCATGAATTGCCACCATGGTATCCTTACATGCTTCAACCAAAGATTTTAAGTCTTCATTATAGGGGTATTTCCCCAATTATCTATTTTATCTTCTTAACAAAGAAAATACCTCTTATCTCTCTTCAAAAATTAATTCCCTACCAACATCATCTTCTAGCTTCCTCTTCCTTACCATGTGAATACTCCTAGATGGATTAACAAATAAGGTTGTAATAGATGGGATATCCATTATTTTTAAGCTAGGAATATGAGAGGTCTTGGCCCTTAAATGAGTGTCCCATGGAGGAATTATCAACTAGTTTAGCTCTATCTCCTTAGTTGTTTTGACCACAACTTCTTCTTCAACTTCTTCAACTAGTTATTACTTATTTCATGCCTTGACAACCGTGTCAAGAAAGGAATGAAAAATAATATTATACCATTATAAACCTCCATATTGGGGGACTAGATGGACTATAATAACCTATCTTTGCCTATTTTCCCTTGCCTGAGATATTGATAATGTTTTCTTGGGATGGAGTGGTGAATGGCATGGTGAGAGTGATTTTGGTGGATGAGACATGGATATGATTAGTGACCATGGCTATCTCAATATTCATAGATTCATTTTTCATTTTAATTATTTGCCTATGGTAGAACTATAAGTAATACTAGAAGTGGTCATGATGGAAGTGGATGATATGGTGATGGAAGACAGATCAAAGGTAGTGGAATGTAGAGTAATAGTGGTAGCAACCTTCATAATTATTGGGGTGAGTAGAATAAAATAAAATAATTATGAGGTAGTTAAAAAATAATGAGGAATAGAAGTAAAAACTTCCACCTTGGGAGTTTTCAAGGCCTATAGAATTGGCACAGATGCAAAAATAAGAGTATAAGTAGAAAGCAAGGAGGTAGTATTTACAAAAAAAACATTTTGACTTGTTGTGTCTTCTACAGATGGTGCTTTCCCCTTGTTATATTGAGAGTAAAAGCCTTGGCTTTCTCCAACTCTATTTCTTCATCAAAATCTTGTTCTTTTTCCTATACTACTACTTGTTGGGTCATCATAGGAAATATTTGAGATTCTTCTATTATAAGACTACCTATGGAGGGAGTCCTAGGATTATTTTTATAAAAAATATTAGTATTAAGATATGAGGAAGAGCCTTTATAACTAAGTTATTAATTTATTGTGTGGGTACCCTTGAATATGTAGACTCTTATTCTTGGGGATAACCACATGCATTTTAATTACATTAGTCATTAGGGGCTCTTATCATTTTTCCTCCTCATTAAAGGAATCTAGACTGATGGGGTCTCTTAAATATTTCCTAGCATTAGGTTAACTCATCCCCTATTCCTTATTGATATATTTCAAATTGAAAGTAATCTCCTTTGATGGATATCCTTGATCATTAAACTACTTTGTTGGTTGGTCCTTTAAAAAGTTTGAGGATGTCTATCCTACAAATAGTGGTATTCTATTATGTAATCCCTTCATAGTGATTAAAGATTCATTTTTAATCACCCTTAACTGTTCCACCTTCAAACCAACAACCCTTTTCCTTTCTAAAACCTCATTACCATTTTGCGCATTCCTAAACAAAAATTCATAATCATAATGGACATTTTGGTAGGGAATACTAAGGCCTTGAATGTGTTTTTAGATGTAGCCATGAGGATCCCAATCCCTATGTGGTACTATAGGAAAATGATAACTCTTTATTTTTCCAACCGCATCTCCAAAGTGTTTTCACATGATGTAGACCATCCTACCAATGACCATATGGTGCTCATAGACTATGCTCTTCTTATTTTTGAGTAGGTCCTCCTCAATGCTCCACTAGAGCTGGAAAGCAATTTCATGATCAAAAAATTTATTAAGTATAAATTTTGGAAGGCTCAAAGGATGAACCTTATGCCTGATAATCATGATAATAGTGTAGTCAGGATACTAAAAATAATCACCTCTTTTAGATAGTGTCTTCATGATGTTTTGTCTGACTCTAGGCATTGGAGAACCATGGATTTCTTGCCAAAGTTGAGGATAAACATACTTAAAAATACTCACCATATTCTTAGTATAATCATAGATATTAAAAAATTTAAAATGATCCAAAATGTAATTTTTGATATAGTCAGTGGCCAAGTTCCATAAATCATTAAGGAATTTATACACTATTCCCATTATAATATCCAAAAGATATGACATAAAATAAAAGTGGCCCACTAGAGTGGGCCACTTGTCCTTATGAATGATCTATTCTCTTATTTGGTAGCTTATAATTTCACCCAAGGAAAATGTTTCATCACTGGTCAGCATCATATACAATAATGGTACCTAATCCAAACTGAGGAAATGGATGTTGGGAATTCTATATATCCTATTGAGAAATTCCATGCCAATCTTCACTCCCATCCTAAACTTATTGATTATAATGGGATTCTTTCCTTTGTATTTATGGGTTTCCTTGTGGAGAATCTTTGAATTTAGAACATTTTCCATAGTATTATCCTGATTCTATGAAACTAGCTTATGTTTGTCAAAATAAGCATTTGGTTTTAGTAGTGATAAATACCTATAAAAATATATTTTATATATACACACAACCATTTGGTTACCCATATGGTTTTTAAAATCATCATATAGAACCTATCCTATGAAGAATAATTATCGAAGGAGGCCGATGCATGGCATCACCTCAGGCTTGGCTACAATTGAATGCAATCCTTATCTATTAAGCACTAGAAAATTTGTGATAAATAGTCACTAAAAGGGAGTTATATTTTCATCTA
>JARHVA010002370.1:2190000-2200000 GCA_037957365.1 Torreya grandis
ATTGATTATTTCATTGTTGGGCCCTTTAATGTATTCATCATCCACAAACTAGAACATTTTTATGGTATTCAGACCTGTCTCAAAAATCTATGTGTTGGTGATTTCCATTGAATGCAAGAAATAGGTGTTATACTATGGGGACCAAATAGTGATAGATTCAATTCAACTCATATTACAGGTATCCATTTCTATCAAGATCGCCCTAATGATTAACTTCAATATTTCATCCTCCATTCACAATAAAGTGAATTATAGGAAGGTTTTGACATCTACAAAGATGTACCAACATTTCAAATGATTAGTTCACACAAAACTAGAAATCCATTCAAAAATGAGCTAGATAACATCTTTTGGGAGATACTTGTCTCTAGTTTTAATAATTTAGATACATGTGATGTGTTAGGGGTATATACAGGATCTAGATTGGTGTGTGGTTGTATAAAATTACAAAAACATTTATCTTAAATTATTTAAGCTTAAGAGAGAACAATTTTTAATATTCAATTTCAATTTTTTTTTGAGAAATTTAAAGCAAACAATACAATCAAAACTTCTTTGATCTGTACCAAGTGCATAACATTTTTATTTTGTTTTATAATCATGCTTCATTTTATAAATATAGCATTTTAATAGTATTTCAGTGTGTATGCTTAATTTTTTAAACCTAATAGCTTAGAATTTTTTTTGTTTGTAGCACTAATTGCATTGAATGAAAGTGAAGAAATAATAATAAAGGAGAATTGTATCAATGAACATGACACATTGCAAGTTGAAGAAGGTAAGATAAGATTATGTATATTTTTTCAATTGTATAATTTATTATTTATCAACTATTTATAATACTGACAATATATTTATTCATCTATTTATGTCTCAATTAAAATAGTTCACCACATAGCTCTAGAACTTTGTGTCTCCAACACAACAACCCATGACACATCTTTGTACTTTAATTGTTAGCCTAGATTATGCTTTTTAGGTTTATTTTCCTAAGTCCTTGATGTAAAAATATTTTATCCTTTTCCACTTCTATATAATGTGTCATCCTTGGAAAATATTTATACATCAAATTTGTGGTGCCTTACATTTCTAAATACATCATAATTTTCTTAATATAAATTTGATGGATATTCATATAAATGGATTATGTATTGTTTAATATGGTTTTTTATTTGATTTTACCTTTTCATTATGATGTCAATTGTATTTTTAGTTTTTTAGTTGCATTATAAGACCTTAGGAAACAAATAAGGCCTTCCTCACAAACACACAACCACTACCATCCACATAGTCTTATTCATATTAGTAATGTATTTATAAAATTTTGATTTCTTACATCATGTTTTATAACAAGTAATGTTTTCAAGTTTTCACTCATTCAATTTTTTTAATTATTTTTCCATCATTTTTTCATTTTGAAAGTTTTATTTTATTTTATTTTAATTTACTTGTATTTTAATTGATTGACCTTTTCATTATTATTTTTTATAGATGTTTGATTTAAGTTGATTTTACTTGTCTGACATGGGATGACATAATTTTTCAAGCATACCCTTATCTTATTATCTTTTTCATTTTATTACATTGTATATTTTCTTTCTATTTAAAATGTTTTACATGCTTTCTCATTGGATTTATTATTTTTTACATCATATTTCCATCATTTTATATTTGTTTATTTTTGACCATGCATCTACTCCCATGTTTTAGAAAATAATAATATGTACATCACATTAAATCACATCTTTAAAATTTTAAATTGTCAAGATTTTAGTTATTTACCACAAGATCCCATTTTTCACCCCTATAATTTTATGTATAGGTCCTTTTCATGAACCTAAATAAGCCTTAGAATCCTATTGAAATAAATAACTTTTAGGTGCTCATAAATATTTACAAGGAACTTTAATTTTATGTTATTTTTAGGTATGCCTCTAAATATTCTTCTTGGGAACCTTCCACCACTATAACATATGTGACATTTTATATAATCAACATATTTTCATTTTATTTAATTTCATCTACATTAAATTATTTATCATTTCATTTTAGTTATGGTTTTTTATATTGTCAAATGCCTTTCTTGATGAACCATCATGCATTAGACTATTGTGACACATGATGAGATTCATGTGGATCACATGTATAGACATATTATTTTACACTTTATAATTTAATAATGATTTATATTTTATTGACTTTTATATGCATAAATATTTCTAATTACACCCCTTAAAGGATACACCAATAATGGGGTGGGAAAGGCCCATCATGATTTGCAAGATATATTACTATTTTATCCTAATTAATAAATTGTTACTATAAATTTTGTTACATCCTTACATACACTAAAAAACAACACTAATTTAAAGTAGGGATTGAAACTAATATTTATTTAGATTATTATGAAATTAGATATATGCATCTATAATTATTTTGGTTTATTAAATTGCACTTTATAGTTTACATATTTATTATTAACACATTTATTTAGTGGGAAAAATGTATGGTTATGATAAATATTTACACATATTAAATAATAATAAATATGTTGTATTTATATCATTCATTTATTTTATATATATATATATATATATATATATATATATATATTGATGTTAATAGACTAAGTACACTTCCTTTATCTTATGTAGATGCAAGATAGCCTTACCCTCACCAAGTAGTGTGGAGGAAGAGAATCATAAGGTATATGGTGGAATATGATGGTTTTTGTGGGTAAAAATAATAAACTTAGAACAATTATAGACTCACACCATATTGTTTGATTATCATGTTTATAATGTGTTTTGTTCACACTTTGGATAGTTTATATGTATACATAATTACATTGGTGTTACTTGATGAATGCAGTCTTATATTAGTAATTTATTGACTAAGTTACATTTTTACATTGCTTGTTGAGTGTGATTTCAGTTTATAACACTTTGGTTGGTGTCACATAACAACCCTTCATCTCGCTTATAGTGTGTGGGTTTGTATGTGAGTCTGATAATATATACATTGTATTATGTTTGTATAATTATAGGTATGATTGTATGTGTCACCTTGTACTATCATTTATTTCATGATCATGCTTTAAATGATATTAGGATTCTATGCTTTATAAAATGGTTTTTTAACCATGAAACATTAATTTATTTAACAAAGGTAAAGTGGAATCTATTTAGGGGTCATTAGACTCAAAAGAAACACTCAACATTTTATAGGTGTATATTTAATTAATATGATTATTTTTTGAAATAACTAACAATGTAATATTAAACATCTAACTTATTTGTTAAAAAGATTATTTATTGCATAATTTTATAATTCAAAAAAATGGAAAATAAAATCATTAGGTTTTCATGAGTATTGGAGGTAACTTGGGTTAATTGGTTATGAATTATCTCATTGAGTTTGTTGATAGAGACCTAGAAAATGTTTGTTGATATTTTGAGAGGAAAACCCTACATGTTTTTTTAACATAATTTGGTTGAATAAACATTGATTAAACATGACCTATAATCTAGGCATGCATTTACCATTTTGATTTTCCATCTAGTAAAAGAGGGAAGTAAAATAGTAATGATGGAATGTAATGTAAATGTGAGAATATTTTTAAATAAACATAAAAGAATGAAATTTAAAAATGACAAGACATTGATAAGAATAAATGGAAAGAGGGGAAAATAGGATGATACTGAAAGAAAACAATTGATATTATCTAGAAACTAAGCAAGTTATAAATCATAGAAAAAGTGGGTTAGGGGTAAATAAAGTTATTTTGCCATTGTTTTATGTATTTAAATTCATAAATTTTATATAATTAAATTATGGATAACAACCTAAATCTTAATAAGGTATCTATTCATTTTCTAGTTACATATCCAAAATCTGAAATGGGTGTGTTCATGATTATAAATCAATACTTTAACAAACCCATAATCGATTTTGAGCTTGGAGAATAGTATTTAGTAGTATTCAAATAATGTTTTTGGTATTTTGTAATGGTTGTGTTTTATTTTGACTATAAAACACCACATTATTTAAAACACAAAATACAAGATGTGTTTTATTTTGGTATTTTGTAATGGTTGTGTTTTACTATGATTTATAAAAAAATGATGATGGGTTTTCAAATCCCACATACCTAGAATATAAGATATGTCATATATTATTCTATGATATATGTGTAAATGTTATTCTCAAGAATGTGTTCCCTTATTTTAATAGTCAATTATTTTTACTTGATTTCATCTAGATATAGAAATCTTATTTCTATAGGTAGTTAAAAGGCCACCTACATGCCTAATATTGGTAGGTAGTGAGTATACACAATTGTTTCAACTTGAATAATATATATAATGTTTTAATATTTATTGGAAAAACATAGTTATATGTTTGGTATTTTTTCTTAGACTTAACATTAAATTTTTTTTATTGTTATTATTAATTTTATCAAAGCTTAACCATATATAAATTGGGATATAAATTAAGTATTGATAAGTCTTAATAAAAAATATCGAACTAATTAATTCATGAATAAATTTTGTATGTAATTTTAATAAACCCTATGCATCATATAACTGATGTTTGGGATCAAATATATGTATAAAATAGTTGTAGATTATGAGAAAAGAGTTATTGAGAAATATAATAAAGTTTTAACATACCTATAGGTCAGGGGTTCAGTAAATAAGTTATATCTTAGTGAATAATAGTAAAGGATATAAGTTCCAATAAAAATTATGAGTTAATAAATGTTTCTATTTTAATAATGGACTTAGGATTAGTAACTATTTTCAAGATAGTTATATGAGATCTTTATTTTTAATATGATTAATATCTTGGTATAATTTGGAGGCCATAGGTTATCAAACATTCTATAAGAGGTAATTTATTTAAATACTAAATCAAGCTATAAAATACTATTTGTAATATTGTTATCAATACTTTGTTATTATGAATAAATACAAATGGAAATCTTATAACTATTAATTGAGATTAAGTCTAGGTATACAACTAGGTTGTGTTTTAATCTAACTTTATTATCTATCTATAAGTGTGTTAAGTATTGAATACTTTTTACTAGTGTTATGTGATGAAAGTGTGATTTAACTTGGAATTATTGGATGATGTAACATGAATTATTTATACTAACTATATATGTTATCTTTGAGTGTTGATGCTTATGAATGAATATACCTATGACTCTCTTATCTTAGCATGAAATGAATTTGGGTCACGTAGAATAAATTCATTATAAGTTTTTATATAAAAATAAGTAATTCATGTTAATAATATTAATCATATTGAACCTTTATCTAAAATATCTTAAAAAGTTTGTTATTTAATATTACTATTTGGATTTTCTAGAGTATGATATATACTATTGTGCTCAAAGTCATTAATTAGGTTAAGAGTTGATGAGTGATGATAGGAAATGAGTATTCTCATAAATTACCAATAATTAGTTAATATTAAGGATAATTATGTATATGTATTATATTAAAGACTATGGATGTATTGGATTATGACTCAGCTTTTTTTGAATTTTAAAAACTATAATGAAAATATTTAGACAAAGTAATGTTATAGTTGTATACATTGTATATCAACCATCCCTTCTATTTTACATACTTATGTGATGTAATATTAGATATAATATTTATTCCATGGTTTTTATTACTATTTCATGTGATATTGATTGTACTACACACTATTCTATGTGAATTATTAATGAATGCATTGTCATTATTGTCTTCTTCATAAAAGAGTAGGGCCACTCCAAGTAGAAGTGTGTGGGATACTAAATATTTATGGTTGGAATAAAATAACCAAAATGTTAATATACCTATTTAAATATGGACATTAACCTTTTATAATATATTATCATAGCTACTATTCTAATTTTAAGGGTTTTTTCATGGAAACTTTATTATACTATTGTATAATTTTAACTTGACATTATTTAATTTAATTTTGGCATGTATAATAATGTCTATTATAAATAATTTTTAATGTTTATTTTTAATATTATATTACAAAAGTGGTTATATATTTGATGTATAGTTGGACTTTCCTATTCTATATTTTCTTTAATGATGATAGGTACCTTTATTTTTGAGTTATAATCTGATACATACTTTTAGTAATTTTTTGCCATTATAATTCCATTTGGGAGATGAAAATGAAAGTTTATTAAATTTTATAATTAGTGGATATACTTGTATGTTATGAAATCTATAATTAGATTGCTTTCAATTGTTAATGAAAAACATAAATCAAACACAGATGGTAAGATTATGTTCTTAGTTAACTTAGTGGTTAACATGGATAAGTAATCTTGATTAGTCTTTCTTTTCATTTTTTAATTTTCATTAATTGAACCTAGTTTGAGTTTAACATGTTTTAACTCCTCTAATTGTCTATCTATATCTCTCTCATGTAGGTATATTGTATACATCTGCTATTTTCCCTATTTTGTATAATATCATCTTGGATAATATTATATATTTTGCACCTTCACCCTTATTGTAATGTATCAACCAAACTAATATAATTTTGAGCATGTTTTCTAAAATTTCTATAGTATCATCCTCATCAATACCATTATATGTAAATAAACGTCTTTCAATTATATTGATCAGATATATATTGTTAACTTAGAGCCTAGGGTTGGTTTTGTGTATTGGATCAATATTTATAGGGTTCATAATTCATTTATATCATATCATATAAATTATTCACTCTAATTTCATTCATACATCTTCCATAAGTACCATTTTTGGATTTATTGCCTTTTAACCTGATCTTGAGGAAGCATGTCTTAAGGTGTCATTACATCTCCATAATAGGAGTTATTGGGAGTTAAAAGATTAATATTTACTAGGTATTCATTCAAAAATTTGATATATTCAACATAAAGTATCTCATTAAAATCTCCACTTTATCCAATGGGGATATTTATTTACCAAGTATTGTGTGCTCTATTTGATTAAACTTATTTGAGTCTCAGTCTATTGAGAATATTCATTCAAAAATTTAAAATAATATGTCCACATGAAAATATCATGGTCAAAATAAAGAAATGGGTAGAATAAATAAAATAAGAAATTAACAAAACATCCAACCACTTAGGAATAAGAAACTTGAATAATAAACTCATATATATAATTTAATTTTGATTTATAACTATACTATGATGATTTATAAATTTTATTTTCATGCTCCAATTAGGTAATGATATTCTCTTCTTCCCTTGTTTTATTATGAGCCACTTGAGTTATCTTTGATATAAAAAATTGTGTTGGAGAATATGTAAATATGCGTATCTCCATACTTTATCTATATCTTGTATATGTGATCAAACCATCTTGTAAATCAAACATTATAGTCATATTAATGATATAAAAAAATTCTCCCATTTTTTGTAACCATGATTATTTCAATGTGGCATTGCCTTATGGAATAGTCTTCTATATATATAATAATGTTTCTATTATCTTAAATCCAATATAAATTTGTAAATAAGCATGCCCTATTTCACTCTCATAAGTATGTTTATTTTGTAAATCTTTATCTCCATAATCCAAAATGTTATTAAATTTAATTTTACATGTGTTTTATTATTTCTTCTCATATAAATTTATGACTTATCTGTAATCACCTTCAATAATGGCTCAAATTAAAATTGGTCCCTTCATAGGAACAACACATGACATATCAATTTTTTTGATATTTAAAGTATAATAATATCTTATCTTAGTGATAACCTCCATGAAATCTATAAGGACCATCGGATCTAATAAAGGAATGTCCTAGGATATATTGGTTCTCTTGGAATGACAAGTAGAATAATATGGAGAAGGGAGATTATTGAACTATTTTAAATAGTAAAAAATGTAATATCCCATATATCAAAAAGTTTATCAATAATTTTTTGTTTTTCATATTTTTTTTATCTCTGTGTACATTGATACTATGATAGTTAGAAAATATCCTTTCCCCAAATTGTTCAAGGTGATTTTTAGGGTCATAATAATAATGAGGTAAGTGTATTAGTTTCTTATCAAGTACTTTATGTAAAAACTAACTTAATAAATCCTTAAAACTATAAAATTTAATAAATTGATTCTAATTTTTTATATGTGAAATCAAATTAACTATTTCATTACAACTTATGTCTTTTGTATATTTCCTTTGATTATGAACCATAATTGGATTATTTTATTTACAAGTTGATTTAATTATTTCAACTTAATTATGTTAAATTTTATTCTTAGGTGAAGATAATATTAAATCAAATTAACTTGTTGAATAATGTGGATCAAAAGAGAGATCAGAGACATAGGTTAAAATATCCATATAATTTCTCTAAAAAGTGCCATTACATAAGTGGGGACATAAGACACTTGATAAAGATAAATTTATTTTCCAAATTTGATGGTTGTTACACTAAACCATTTAATGCATTCTTATATCATAAAATTATATATTCAATAAACTCACCATGCCATTTATTAATATTTGAAAATGTTCCAATGTGAATTCAACAAATCTTTCATTACATTCAGATAATAAAAATTCTAATAACTTGAAATTTGATTTTAGGGATAACTGTGTGAATAATATTTTCCTTAACATTTCAAATAACCTTTTTTGATCATATATTTATCTTTAGTAATTATCATGGGAGGTGATCCAAAATGTTGAGCAAAAAAATTTCACATAGTTATCCCTTAAAATAGATTTCAATCATATGGACTTTGAAAGCATAAGAACTATTATTTATAATAACTTATTAAATTAAGGTAAATATTAAATAAAAATACTATAAAACTAATATAAGGTTTATGCTTCTATACTATTTGGGAAATATTTTAGTAAAAAATTTCAATCATTTGAGAAGTTATTGATATAAATGACATACATATTCAAGTGACTAATGTAGATGATATTTATAAATTATATAGCACCTTAAATTTGTAAACTTGGCAGATATAGACCTTGTTCATTCCTCTCAGTTCTAGAACTTTCCAACTTCTATAATTCTCACATATTCTATCTATTTTTTATCATCTCCTATATCTTATTTTTATTAATATAATTATGATGAACTGTGACTTATATCTTTCCCAAAATGATGTAAACCTACTTATCCTCCAAATATGCAAGTTCTAGACCTACACATATTAGTTTTAACTATCAAGACACTTTCATCTAAATTTGATGCCTATGTCTATGAAAGTGTCCTATCCCAATGCAATTTTCTAGTTCCATAAATTCATCCATTTTGAAAATGAAATATATTATTATGTATAACTAAGATCAAACATCATTCATTCTTATCCTAGAAATACCTATCAACTCACAAGGTCACTTACTAAAAGAAATCAATCAAGCACCCAAATATGAAAAATATTATCTATTTTATAATATTACATAAAAATATTAAAGGCATGACATATAGATGTCTTACGTACTAAAGGAATAAATCAAGATCCATATTTTCCAAGTTACAATCTAGAAAATTATTGTACTTGAATACCACACATTGCATGGTTCACACCCAGGCCCACACAAATGGGAAAAGCGAAGAATTATGAGGTCGTCTTTGGAGTAGTGACAATGTAGATAAATCTCATTTAAATAGGGGTATTTAGGATTATATCTACCCCATGATCCCATTAACCCATTTTTTCCAAGGTCAATATGAATTTGAAGAGCTAGGGTTATATAATTTGACAAAGAGTGATAGTCCATGAACCAAATTTAAATGCACCATAGTGAAGGTGAAATAGAAACCAAAATTATCTAGGTGGTTGAATCTCATTATAATAAGTATTATGTACTATAACCTATGTTTTATTCAAATATCAACATTGGTGTAAGCATCACAGGTTGATGCATGTGTTCGAGGCCATAGAGGAACTTAATCTAGAATTTGGTGACTATGCTATAATATTATTCCACTCTACTTATTGGTTGTTATATATAT
>JARHVA010002370.1:2205000-2240000 GCA_037957365.1 Torreya grandis
AAAATATTCTTATAGTACTAACATAGAAATAAGTTAGGCACATCTTTTGAGTGCATTAGCCACTTGATTTTCCTTTCACTTCACCTAAGATATGTCTATGTAAAAGTTACAAATAAATTCTATCCATATACATTAGCGGGAATTCAAATCATATTACAAAAATAGGTGTTTTAAACTATGTTGATTAGATTTCACCTTAAAGGGATTGATTATTAAGAAATGTTTCCATTGTTTAAATGTGCGTATTATGGTAGAAATCTCTAAATAATGTGTATGGTATTTATTTTTATCTTTCTTTATATTTTGAGACTCATATGCCACTACCTTCCCATCTTGGGTTAATACGTTGTTCACACCTTTAGAAACACTAACCAACACTTCAAAATTTTCATTAGGGTCAGGTATAATCAAAATAGGTGATTTGGTTAATATATCCTTGAGATTATTTAAGGCCTCTTCGCACTGAGGCATCCACTCAAATTTCTCACCCTTACACTAAAAATATGTAATGGGGTTGGTTACATGTGAGAAAGCTTCAACAAATAATCAATAATACCCTATCGAGCTCATAAAATTATGCACTTCATACATACTAGAAGGATCATGCCACTTTTAGATAGCTTGTATTTTGGCTGGGTCAACTAAAACACCGTCTTAAGAAAGTACATGCCCTAAATAATGAAGTTTGGTTTGATAGAAGGAACATTTAGACAACTTTCCATACAATTTATGTTGTCTCAACATTATTAAAACCAAACTTAGGTGATGATCATGCTTAGTTACACTCTTGGAATAGACAAGGATGTGATCAAGAAATAATGGAATAAATTTTTAAAATAAATCCCTAACATGTTATTCGTTAAATTCATAAACATAGCTCTCATTTATGTTAGGCCAAGAGATCAAATAGTAAATTCATAATGTCCATATCTACTTTGGAAGTTTGTTTTGTGAATGTCTTCCTCTTTGATCCTTAGACAAATTTTATATTTTTTTAGAACAAAATTTCACCTTTCACTTGATCAAATAAATCATCAATCTATGGAAATGAATATTTGTTTTTCATCATCACCTTATTGACCATATGATAAAAATATACAACCTTAAGGTTTCATATTTATTAATTATGAATACTATCATAATAGCCTAGGGTGACACAACAGGTTTGATACTTATGTTATCAAAAAATTCTTGTAGATGAACCTTCATTTCTTGCATGTATTCTAAATTCATTCTATAAGGATATTTTTATTTAATTTCATCCCTAATTATAATGATAATGTATAATCAAAACACTATCAAAAAAATATAGTAGATGAACCTTCAGTTCTTGCATGTATGCCAAATTCATCCTATAAGCATATTTTTATTTAGGGTCATCCCCTATTATAATGAGAATGGATAAGTCAAACCCATGTTTAGGTGGTAAACTAGGGAAATTTTTAAGAAAAACATCCATAGATTCTCTTATGATAGAAAAATCGTGGTTGATTTCCTCCCTTTTGGGGTTATTTCCTATAATTAGACTAAATAGATTTGGTAACCTTTTCTTCTAGACTTGTTCAACTAAAAATATGGAGAATTTTTCATGGTTTATACCATTGAATGACTTGAGCTTCCATTGGTTTCCCATACTCATTAGTGTATTTCATTATTTTTCCTTAAGAATCAAGGGTTACATGGTTCTATTACAACCAATCCATGCACAAAATAATATAATAAGACCACTAGGGGGATAAAAATGTTTATCTTGGTTCTAAAAATACTAAGATCAAGTTTAATTTATTCCAAGAACTCCTATATATGAACTCTTTTTCCAATATCAAACTCAACTTCCCAACCTTATCCTAAATAAATAGGTTTTTGATTGCAAAAATAGGTGGAATAAAGTAGTATGATACACTAGAATCAATTAAAATTATTACATGATGTCCAACTAAAATACCTCTTATCTCTATTAGGGTAGCTTGGAAATCATCCTTATGATTTTACACCATTATGTACACTTGATGTTCTATTGGGTTTCTATATTTAAATTTTGTATAATCCTTATAGTAGTGATTGTCATTATAGTCCAAATCCATTATTATCCTTTGTGGGGCTATAATAACATTATTAGCCCCTATGGATGTCAAACACTAGTTTTTGGGGTCTTGGTCTTTCCTAAAAGACCCTATTTTAGTAGTGTTTAAGGGCATAGAATTCTTGTTCTACCCCTGAAACTAGATATAACCTTTATTTTTCCTTTGGAACTTATGTTTCTAATTTTATCTCTTGAATATTTTTGATACAGGAGATAAATTTTTGTTTTTAGTTTGTTGCCTACTAAATTTTAATTCTTGTCTCAATTTTTGTTGAGGCTTTTCTTCTTAATCTACCTAGTGAGCAAATTCTACAACAACTACTAGTGTCTTAAGGTTGGTCATATTAATGTCATGCATCAAGACTTATTTTAACCCCAATTCAAATTTTATCACTATTATTTCATTTTCATGTGTGTACTTGACATGACACAACACATTTAAGAAATTATTTCCATACTGTATAACAAGAATATTTTCTTATTTTAACAACTAAAAAGTATGTTATTTTTTTATCTTTATAATTTTCACTTAAATATCTCAACCAAATATGGCTTTTGAATGTAAACTAGGTAAGGGTGATAGGATAGGACAATACCCTTATATATTATGTAGATGGTTCCACCATAAGACATTAGGTCCATTAAATTGATAAACTAACACTCTAGTCTTTACATTGGAAGAAATGTTATGATGTTTAAAATATTTATATAACTTTATAAGATATGCATAATATTCATCTCTAGATTACTCACCCATGAATATAAGTGTTGGAAACTTATTGAGTTCTTTTATGATAGAGTCTATTATTCTTAGGGATACTTCTTGGAGTACTTGATAATAAACTGGTTCCATTTCTATATGGGGGAATTATTTAGGAAGGTTTCTCTCAAGGTTTTTTAATCTAATTTCTTGGTTTTTCATCTTGAATTGGATGGAATTCATTACTATTAGGATCTCATTTAGAACTTATGTATCATTATTAGAAGCATTTTCACCAATTGCATTTGGGTTTGTTTCATATTATGGATTTTTAACATTTATTGAAATATGTTCATCCCTATTTTGATTCTTATTTTAGGCTCTACATCTTCTACCTCTTCCCCTTATAATTATCCTATCCTCACTTTGGTCATCAACACCCTGATTACCACCAAATTTGGTCCTAACCATTTTTTCCTATTAGGTCATAGAAAATATTTTAGGTATGTTATTATACGAATCATACTTCTTCCAAGTTTTTTCAATATATATAAATAACTTGTTAATTAAAGTACAATTTTTGGTACTAGGTGAAATGACCCCAAAAAAATTTGGGTGGCATTACTTTTAGAGTTTAAAACATGATTGTGGGTAGGTCCCACTACACATAGTTTTATTATACATTAACAACTCTTCAAATTACATTATAATGTACCCATAACCCATAACCAAAGACACATACATTTAAAACTCAATTAGGATAATTACCTCTAAAATATTCTAAGGAAAATAATAATGCCTCATAGAGTTTACATATAGCTTGGGGCATGTTAGTGTGTGGGTCTATAATAATAAGCTCTGAGATGTATAGAGGTACATATACAAAAATCTAGTTATCGAATAGGGTAGGTAAACATCTATTACCACATTCAATATATTTGGAATATTTTAATAAGTTTCCTAGGTGACATACAATAATTACATTATAAGAGATGGAATACATAATTTTTTATTTATTCATAAGCTAACCCCTATATTCCTATAAGTAGATAAAATAAAATAAAACATTTCATACTTAGAAATCAGTATTTATAATGTAGAAGAATCATCATACTAACTACTTTATTAAATGACTTATTTTAACATACTCAAGTTTAGCAAATGGAAGTATACATTTATATATTCCATAAAGATGTTAATAAAGTTTAATTTAATTTTAGTCCTATTACATTTATTATAAACAAAAGACTCGTAAATGGTGTTAGCCCATTATATAATTAACTATGGTATATAATTATAGGGATTCATTTCACCACTATTATTTCACTGAAAACTTGACATAATTTAATATATAACCACATTAGACAAGACCAATTTACTATTTGTATTTGAACAAATCACAATGATTTTCGTCAACTTTAGATCACATCACACAAGTAAGCATCTCATTGATTATGTATACACCATTTCCATATAATAATTAACTCATCTAGGTGATAACAATAATCATCCCTCAAATTAACAACTAGAGATCTAGTGTATACATTTATATATGCTTATCATTTGATAGCTATACATAATAATTAATTATGCATATCAACTAGTTAAGATTCCAAGAATCTAGTGTTACATTAAATATATTTAATTTATGCCATTGCATTTTTTACATTTCTTCCTTTGGTATCTTGGTTTTAATTGGGTATATATATGTAAGAAATTAACCCATTTAATAAATTCATAACTTAGAATTTCCACATGCATTACAATATCACATGCGTACAACACTAACATGCATACTAGATCATATGTCAAAACATGCATAAATGTAAAAACAAGCCTTTTTACATAACTTACATAGAACCTATATATTTGAGAAAATTTCCACATAAGTGATACTTTCTTACAAATATTCGTATGATAAAAATCTCATACATTAATACACTTGAATTTAATTTCCAAATATCACTACTATGATAACTACCTTCCACATGAAACTAAATCCATGTAGTATATATATAATTTATACTCAAGGTTTCTATATAATATCCTAGGCCACATTGAGACCATAAATAAATAAAATTTTAATTCCATCATTATATTTATAACTTCCTAAGGATATTACTTATGCAATTGTTATGACAAAATCAAGTAGAATAGAACTCAGGATTTTAATTTCTAGCATACCTCCAACTTGGATCATTCCATCCTCTAAGATAATAACATAGATTTGAATCTTTTACACTTTTATTTAATATACTATGCCTTTTTAAATCAATATAATAGTACCAAATAAATTAAATATCCTACATATTTATCAACATGGTCAATAATAGGTGCAACACCATGCATAGTAGGTTTACCTACAATAGTATAAAAGTTAAACAATATTTTTTTTTACTTAATTGTCTAGCCATAATCACCAAACCACTCCTATGGAAATTTTTATATTCTAAAAATTAGATATAAATATAATAGGTATTAAAAATTGAATTGTGCCATGCACTCATATAACATTATCTAGATTCCCACATAACTACCTAAGAATTAAAGTTGCCCAATGAGCTATTAAGAAACATGATTATAATAAAAAACCATTTGATTAATATTATCTAAGTTGAATATTTAACATAATAATCTCAACATATAGCTAATAATATATAATTTACACTAACATAAAATTATATTTTGTAACAATTCAGGAGCAATTAATGAGGGAAGATTAACTTTAAGTAAAGTAATTAAGAATCATAGAACAATAATAGGATAATATAAACATTTCAATAACATTATTGAGTATAGCAGGTGATAATCAATTTTTTACATCATGTATGAATTTCTACAAGATAAGGAACACATGCAGAGAGATCCAATATAACTTGTCATAGTTGGAGTATTTTCCAGATTCTTAATCAAGTAAAAACAATGAATCATGTAAACAACTCAAATCAAGAGAGTATAATCAATCACTAGGAGATGTTTCACACCCAAAATTGTTTGAATTGACCCATATTAAGATCCCCCCATTAGTTTCCCTCATAACAACAACCATCACCTGGGTGGTGGAGTTAGACATTCAAGTTTCTAGGGCGATGACAAAGAAACATGAGATTTATAAGCCATCACATTTATAACCATAAGAGTTACACTCAAAAACTAAAATAAATAAATAAACATCATAATTAACACCCAAGGACTATATTCAACCACATTAACCTAAATAAAATCATCAAGTTCAACAAAATAATAATGACTCCAAATTGTCTAATAATGAATAAACATAGCCATGTGGTTATCAAATCAAGAGTATAAAAGTGATAAAACTATTACCATTAACCTAAATAACCTACCAACTCAAGATTCATAAAATATCAGAAAGATAAGAAAAATATAAACTTAATAGACATGGTAAAAGTGCCAAAACTACTTAGAATACAAGCAAAAAACCAGTAAGATAAGACCTGCAAGTCTAGTTACTTTAACAATAAACAATATACAAAATTAACCCAACTCAAAAAACTAAACCATAACCTATTTTTTTTAAATGATTTTTGTTAATCCCAATGCTTATCCCTACATAACCCAAAAAAATTAAGATAACCCAACATATATTTAAAGGAATCACCAAGATAGGGCATCAATCAAAAAATGTATTCAAAGTATCTCTATAAGAAGGTTGAGCCTAAAAAATCATAAACCAAAAAAATTAAAAAAAAAATGGCTACGTTTACAAAATTAAATAGTATTAAAATTTCAGCCATAAATAGAATAATGGGTATAAAATTATTTTAAAATGAGGCTTTATAGTTTTGTCAGGAAGTCCTTGTAACATCCTCATGAACCTATATAAGTATTAATATTTTTTATAAATATTATAGTAGAGTACAAATTAATTTCAATATCAATGGCATCCAGAAATTCTTATTTATAAATTTTAAATACATTACTTACTTGCAACAATATATACCTTCAAAAAATAATGTTCTCCCCTAATTTTCCTCTTTTCAAGAATCTTATTCTCTCAAAGGCTCTCCTTTCCATTTCATCCATCTTCCCCAGCTTGATTTTATCACTCCATTTAGTCTTATAGATGTTTCTTTGTGCAACCATTACTTCTCATGACTACCATTTTGTCTAGGGTTTTATCCTTCATCCAACACACTAATTAACACTATCTTACATGCAAAGTCACTTGATTACCCATTTTGGGTAGAGAGTCAACCCGAATGCCATCATGAGATCTAATATTCCCAAGTATTTAATTTTTACATTATGACATAGATGTCAACTACTAAGTAGAAATGATAGCCAAAATAAATAAAAAATAAAATCTAGTGCAAATACCTAGATTTGGTCATTACATGTTAGGTGAGTCAAAAAGAAATTTGAAACCCCTTAGACATCATGTATTAAGAAATATTTTCAAAAAAACATCATAATTCATGGGGGTTGATTATGAACATATATAGTCTAAGCCAAAGACTACTTGGAAGTCCAAAGACATGCCAAGATGCATAGTCTTTAGTCTAGTCAATGCCCCATGGTACAAATATAAGTCATCATGACTGTAGATCAAGTAACTTAACCACAATGAAATTTAAAAGATAATAAAATAATATAAAACATGACTCTAATTAGATAGGACCTTAAGAGGCTTGGACTCAAAAAGAGAAGATTATAAAAAGGAAGCAAGATGACTTCCTTAGAGGCTGTCAATCCACCTTTTAACAAGAAGTTAATGTTGTTTATAAAATAAGTTTGTATAACATAAATGAAAGTACTTAAATTAGATGAAATAAATAGTATTGAAAATAAATGCTTAGATTAATAAGATAACATTAATGTGAATGCCAAACTATCAAAATATGGCTTAGGTATGATCAGGTTGTTGTTTCTAATCTATATTATGATAGAAGTCAAGAAAATAAGGTTTTGGTTGAGGTTGAGAAGTGGTTTTTACTTGCTAATTTTGGGTGTCTATTTTTACATAGTGACCATCAATAGTTAAGGTGACCCTCGATGGTTAGGGTGACACTCGATGGTCAAGGTGGTCATTGGTAATTAGGATGACTATCATTGATTATTTTCAATTTTGGTTTAGGTCAAGAAGGTTTCTTAGTAAAGGTTACAAAGGTTTTGCAAGGTGGGTTTAGGTCAGATATTGGTTGTGAGATAGAGGGTAGGGCTTAGAGTTGGCTAGTTTAAGGGTTAGTTATTCATATGAAAAAAAAGAGGTTATGGGTAGATGGGTGTAATTTTAAAATTAAATAATTGAAACTTGAAACAAAGAACAATATACTTATCTCATGGTTTGATAGTTGATGGCTGATGGCTTGCAGAAGCTCTAGAGCTCATTGAAGATGATTGCTGATGAAGAGATACCTACACAAGTAGTTGATGATTGATCTTGATCTTTGTTCTCTCCTTCTCTTAACTCTTAATGATCTACTTACCTCATCTCTCTCCTCTAGTTTTGCCTCATTCACCTCCTCCTCCTCCTCTTTCTATATAAAGGAGAGGGAGATATCAATTAATAGGTTCAAATAATAGGTCAATAGGTGGTTTTAAATTTAGCTTCAACACAAAAAATTATGAGAATGGTTAAGGATAATAAGGCAACGTATATTTAACTTATGTGTTCAGGTGGTGAACCTTGACCATTGATGATTAGGGTGACCCTCGATGGTCAATAGGGCTAAGGTAGAAAAGTTAAGTAGGTGGGCTAGTTAGTGGGTCACAACTAACTATAGTTAGGTTTGGTTTATGGTTGAAATGTTAGGTTTGGGTTCTTATGGGGTCTCAAGGTGGTCTATGGGTGTTTCAACATCTAGAACCATAGTGTGAGGTTTTTTAGTGTCTACATTTTGCCCTTTTTTATTATGTAGTTTGTATCGGAAATATGTAAAACAAAAAATTAATTATAGGTCAAAGGTTAGGTTACCCCAGGTATGGGAGGAGGCATTCCCCATCAAACCAAGAATCAATGAGGTGAAATAGAATTAGGTGGGGATTTGATAAGTGGGTAAGTTCGTAATGGAGGTGGGTGATAGGTTAGGCACTAAATCATAAACATGCACACAAAGTGTGATAGATAGGATCACACATTAACTAGGTTGCTATAGTTGGTAAAAATTGAGGTTAGTAACATAAGGATAAATGACAAGTGGACCACATGACAACATTTAGGCATGGTGGTAGGGTACACTCATAAATGGAAGTCTGATAGGCAAGGTCAATGTTTTAGTGGGTATCTAAGGTAGGAAGTACTCCTAAGGAAAACACAAACTAGTCAAGTGAAGTCATAGGTATCCAAGGTAGGAAGTTTTCTCAAGAAGACACCAGTTTGTCAAGTGTTCACAAGGTAGCACAAGTTCAAAAAGAGTTTAACATGGAAATTGTTTTCATTACAGTTAAAAATACCAAGCAAAAGTCATCACAAAACTGTGAATGTCAAGAGAGAAGGGCCCATGATTAGGTAATGTGGTTTATTATGGTTGGTAGTGGAGAAGGATAATCTCCAATGGCTAGGGGGTTGGGGTAAGGTAGTAAAATAGGGTTGGTAATAGAAGTACAAGTGATAGGGTAACCAAGAAACATCATTAGGCTTAACTGACATGGGTTACTCTTATAAAATCAAGTCTCTTAGGAAAGGTCAATGTATTCATAGGTATCTAAGGTATGATTTGATCTTGAGAAGACAAAAATAGTTAAAAGTGTGGGGACTACAAAGGGTCATGATCTGAAGTACCTAAATGTTTGGGGTGCATAATTAGCATAAGTTCCTCAAAACTTGCAAGGCAAATGATGGGATCAAAATGACCAGGTCAAAGTTGGGTTGTAAAAAGTATAAAAGGTTGGTCAAGATGTCCAAGTTGGGGTTAATTAGTTTAGTTGGGTGGTGGATAATAATATGCTCTCTAATGGGTGCATGATTGGTTGGCTAGGTGGTGGAGAATAAGGTGCTCTCCAATGGGTTTATGGTTGGTTGGTTGGTTAGAGAAGGTTATCTCTAGTGGTTTGGTAGTGAAGAAAAATGTTATTTCTAATAGTTGGTGTGGTTATGGTAATGTTTTTGTTTGTTTGAAAAGGTTTGGTTGGGTTTCAATGATTCCAAGAGGGGAAGACATACACCTTCGTAAGTGGTCATGAAATTAGAAGAGGGCTAAGACACACTAGTTGGTAATGAACATAATGGAAAATGGGTGAAATTAAGAACTTAAGCCCATTTCATGTATTTATTTGGTGTTAGTTCATTGGTTATAAGAAGTGGCTTGATCACATACTGTCAAGTAAGCTCAAAATTCATTGATTTAGTAGAGTATGAAATATGGATATGAATGGTAGGTTGATAAATAGTAGTGTAAACTTCTTATGGGGATGGGTTGGCCCTTCGGTAGATGACCTAATAACCATGATAGATAAGTTGATACACATATGCTAGATTTAGACTAATCAATGCAAGAAGTCTACAAATTTTAGGTGAAATGGGGTTGAATATTTCTTGGGATTGCTTTATTTTTACTTTTGAATTTGTGTATTTTGATGTTGTTATTTGATGGGCTTATGAACCAGATCAATGTAGAAAGCTTCCAAGTTATTGTTTGATAGATTTTTACTTATCCATCCTTCAAGGGAGTGGTCAAAGCTTTAGATTTATTTATTTTTATAGATGTTCTTTGAGGGATAAATCTACATTTTTAAGAAATTTTTTGATTGTTTTGGGTAGCTATCCTCTAGGGAGTAGTTTAAAATGCTATAGAATCTTGACCCAAGTCATATTTAGTATCCTATATTGAATGTTATGTTGGTTTAGACATGGTCTAGTATATATAGGATGAAAGGTTTATATTTGTAGAGGTAAACCATAGGAAAAGAAGGTGAATGATGGGTGAAAGAGATTTAAGTGACAATGATGATGGGGTTCCATCCTATAAAGGTTGGAAAGTACTATGATAATCATGCCATAAGTAAAGCCATGGTACCCATGCTTAGGATTAGGCTAAGGTTATGATGGATAATCACATGATCCTATTTTAATTGGTTGTCCTTAGAATAAGGAAATGAAGTTGGGTGAATATAAGAGATGATCTTATGTGAGACATAAGATGACAAAAAACTTGGTTTAATAAAAGAACATGATGTGAATGCAACGTATTAAGGGGTTCAGGTTCTGATATTCCCTAGATCCACACTTAAATTTAAATGATTTGAGCCAATTAGGAGATAAGAGGTCCCCTAATTAATTTTTAAAACTTTATTAGATGTGGAAAATACTCTAGGTTAGACAAAGTCAAAAGACAAGGTTGGTTAGGTGATGGTGGCTAAACTTTGGTTAACAGTAATATTGGTTGGATTTTGGTTCAATTAGGTAGATTTAGGTATTGTTTTGTGCTATTGATAATAATTTGGTCAAGGTCAAGGTTTGTTTAAGTTTAAGGTTAATTTGTTGGTACTTAAGATTTGATTGGTTATAGGTGAGGCTAGTTTGGTTATAGGAAAGGTTGGGCTATGGTAGGTGCCAAGGGTTGGTTTAGTCATTGGTTAACGTTGGGGTTATTGTTTGTTCAAATATTTTAGAGGAAGAATTCCCCTAAATGTTGTTTTCATGAATTTTAAAGTGGGAAACGTTTCATAAATAAATATGTGGCTCAATAAACAGGGTTTAAGAAGGATAATGATGACTTCATTTTCCTCCCATGGGTTGTTAGTTGTTAGTTTGAAGTTCAAGTTAGAGGTGGCAACTCAGGTAGGATCTTTGTTATGGTGTTATGGTGAGGGAAACCTTGTTGGGTCAGATTTGGGTAGATTTAAGGTATAGAAATGATGTTGGGAACATCATCTTTAAATAGAGGTGTGGTGGATAAGAGTGTCTAATTATCGCAATGAGGGAGCTTAGGTGAGGTGTGGGTAGCTTGGATAAAAGGGTAGCCAAGATTTAATAAATCTTGAATAAAGGGTTGATGTTGGTTTGTGTTGATAGATAAGTTGGTTATGGTTGGATTAAAATTTGAGTTGATCATGGTTGATTGATTTGGTTTAGAGGTTATTTTGATTGGTTGGGGGAGGTAGGATGGGTGGTTCATTTGTCTTGTTGGTTAGCTTTGCTTGTTTGGTTGGTTTTTTTGGTAAGGTAAGGTAACAAAGATTTAACCCTATTCAAAATGGAATAAAACCAAAGACAATGTCATTAGGTAGATGAAAACTATAATATTATCAAGGAATTGAATGGGTTTGATTTTGGTTGAGTTTGAATTGGATTTAGTTATATGTGAGGTGTTTTGATTTTAGGTTGGCTCCACTAAAAGGGGAAGTGGAAGAGGTGGGTTAGTTTCCTTAATGACGATTTTAAAGGAAAGTTGAGAAGGCTCTTCTTGGCCAAAAAGTGGTTGGGTTAAGGTTGATTATTCCATAGTGATGATTTCAAAAGGAAGCTAAAAAGGGTGCACTTGCTTAACAAGTGGATTGGTTGGGGTTTTGATTATGGTTTCCCTAGTAATAGATGCACTAAGGAACAAATCTAATGAAGGGACCTTATTGTGTTGAGGGATTAGATAATGGTTTTGCACAATAATGGGTGTAAAAAGAGGTTAAATGATTGATGTATTGAACATGTTCAAGGATAGGTTGGGGGGAACATGGAGAATATCTATTGGAACCTCTTTTTGATCAATAAGGTTTTGGATGATCATCTTAAAAGACCCACATCTATCTACAACATGTTTAATTGTGTGATGATATGCACAAAAATTACTATCTATAAACCAAATGGGTTTTAGAAGATAAGCATTGATGGGTGTAATTTGATGAAGTCTAATGATAGAATCCCTTTGTTAAGGATTGAGGCATATGATTCCCCTAGTTGGGTGTACTGCCTAGGAAGAGGATGCACCAATGGATCTTGAGGTTGTGAGTTAATTCATTAGTTTGATAAAGATAATTGGATAAATAATTTTGAGTGATTTGATGGGTTGGGTATGGTTGATAAGGCTAGTGGGTTGGAATAATTTGGTTGATAGTTATTACTATGATTTGGTGACTTTGGTTAGTTTAATAAGATTGATGAGTTCAAAAAGTTTGGTTGGTTTGATAAGGTAGATAAGTTAGGTTTGTTTGAGAGGTTGGGTAAGGTTGAGGTATTTGATATATTTGACATAGTTGATATGGTGGGTAGGTTTTATATGGTTGGGTGGTTTAAAAATTTTGGTTAGTTTAATATGGTAGGTTGATAGTTATTGATTGTATTTGATGGGATTGATAAGGTTAAAAATGGTGAAAATATAGGTAAGGTAGGCTATATTGATAGGTTTGATATCATTGGTAAGGGTGATAAGATTGATTGGTTAGAAGAGTTTTTTTATAGTAGTTATTTGAATGATTGTTGGTTTGATCTGATGAGGTTGATAGTGGTTGGTTTGATACTTGTTGGGTTGATAGATCTGGGTTGTGTGGCTAGGGGATAGAACAAGTCTTGGTTTTGAGACAAACAAGGTTATAAAAAAGGGGTTATAGGTGATTGATATGATGGTTGAGGTAGGTAATCAAAAGTTTGATGTGGTTGAGGTAATTGATATGATGGTTGGGATAGGTAACCCAAAGTTTGGTGAGGTTAAGATAGTTGAGGTGGGTTATGATGAGGGTATAATAAGTGATGAAAGGTTATTGGTTGTTTGAGGTGATGATGAAGTGGTTGTTGATAGTTTGTCAATTAGTTGTAGTTGATGTTGAATTGATTGCAGGTAAGGTTGGGTTGGTTATAACTAAGGTTGGGTTGATTGTACATGAGGTTAGGTTAATTATAGGTGAGGTTGTGTTGGTTATAGGCATGGTTAGTCTGATTATAGGTGGGTTTGGGTTGGATATAGGTAAGTTTGGTATGGTTGTAGGTAATTTTGGGTTGGTTTTATGTAAGGTTGGTGTTATAAGTGGTTCTTGATTTAAGGTAATGTTATAAGGAAAAAGGGTTGTCTTTTAGGAGTCTAACAAAGTTAGTATCTCTTTGATAAACTATAGGAGGGATCTCCATTGAAGAAGGAAGTGTAAATGAGATGGATGAAGGAAAAATTGTAGAAGGTTTCAAAGGGAAGTTAGATTCCTCACAACTCAGATAAAGAGAAGATAAAAAAGTCAAAGAAGATAAAACATACACTAAAGCATAATGAATCCTAAGGTTATTTTGGTATCTCGTATGGCTTATACATTATGATTTTAAAAAAATATGTGACTCAACTTGGCTTGTTGAGAAGGTACTATAAAATAAGTCTATGGTTAGTTTTTGGTTGTGTTTAGGCTTTCAAAAAGATCTATATTGGAAATTAATAAATGGCTTGGAATTGGGGCCTACCCATCACTTCACACACCAAAATGATAATGGTGTCAGGTACATAGCCAATATATACCAATTTTAAAAGTTTATACTAAACTAGAGAGATGAGTTAGTTCTCCCCTTGATAATGACCTCCAAGTAGGATTGCTAAGAAAGGGTAAGGTGACCACTAGGTGATGAAATCCTATTTAAGCCATGTCTCAAGTTATTTGATGTTTTATTGATGTAGGTGGTTTGGTTTAGTGGATGCAACAAAAGTGGTGATATTATTGAATTAATTTTCTTTAATTTAAACTATGTGAGCTAAAATTGCAAGAAATCAATGTATGTAGTTTATTTTAATCCCAAAAAAAATTTAATTTCATTTATGAGCATAAAATAGGGAGAAGATCATGTAGATGCAAACAAAAGAAAAATTTAAGACTTAAGGGTCTCATTGAGTGTGCCAAAAATGTTTCAATGAATTTTTGCTTTATTTCCTCAAAAAGAAGGAGTAAAACTAAAAAAATTGGTAAAGTTGGTAGAACCTAGATTTTTTTTACACTCCATGATCTAGATGGTTGTAGATAATCTTGTTTGGCTTGGGAGAATGACATAAAAATAATAAAACACTAAAATATATTGTTCATTAGTTAGGGTCAAAAGGTGGATTTCCTATAAATCTAGATTTGGAAAGTACATGACTTCCTTAGAGGTTATCAATCCACCTTTTAAGAACAAGTTGATGTTGTTGATAAAATAAGGTTTCATAACATAAATGAATGTAATTAATTTAGGTGAAATAAATACTATTAAAAAAATTCTTAGATTAATAGGATAAAATTAAGGTGAATACTAGTATGTCAAAATAAGGTTTAGTTTATTGTCATGTTGTTGTTTCTAGTCTGTATTATGATAGAAGTCAAGAAAATAGGATTTTGGTTGAGGTTGAGAAGTGGTTTATGCTTGTTGATTTTGGGTGCTTGGTTTTACATAGTAAACATAAGTGGTAAGGGGGACCCTTGATATTTAGGGTGACCTTCAATGGTTAGGGTTAACCTTTATGTTTGAGGTATCCCTTGATGTTCAGGGTGACCCTCAATAGTTAGGATGACCATAAACAATCAGGATGACCATCAATGGTTACTATCATTTTTGGTTCAATTAAAGAAGGTTGGTTGGTTAAGGTTAAAAAATGGTTTTGGAAGGTTAGTTTGGGTTAGATATTGGTTTCAAGATAGATGGTAATGTTTAGAGTTGGCTAGTTCAAGGGTTAGTTATTCAAATGACTAGAAAGAGGTTATGGGTGAATGGGTGAAATTTTAAACCTAAATACTTGAAACTTAAAACAAAGAAAAATATAAATATTTCATGATTTAATAGTTGATTATTGATGGCTTGGAAAAGTTTTGGATCTTGTTGAAGATATTTTTTGATGAGGAGATACCTGCATAATAACTTGATGATTGATCTTGATCTTTGTCATCTCTCCTTGTCTTGCCTCTTGATGATTTGCTTACCTAATCTCTTTCCCTCTAGTTCTACCTCTTTCACCTCCTCCTCCTCTCTTTATATAGATGAGAGGGAGAGATTAATAAATCGGTTCAAATAATAGGTTAAGAGGTAGATCTAAATTTATCTTCAACATGCATAATCACGTGAATTGTTAAGGATAAGAAGGCAAGGTGGAGTTGAGTTGAGTGAAGTGTTCAAGTAGTGAAACTAATCATCAATGGTTAGGGTGAGCCTCAATAGTTATGGTGACTCTCCATGGTTAAGGTGACCCTCAATAGTTAGGGTGATGCTTGAGGGTTGATAGGGCCAAGGTAGAAAGGTTAAGGCAGTGGGATAGTCAGTGAGTCAAAACTAAATTGAGTTGGGTTTGGTTTAAAGTCAAAACATTAGGGTTTGGTACCTAGGGGGTCCTGAGGTGGTCTAGGGGTGTTTCAAAATCTAGAATCATTGTGCATAATTTTCTAGTGTCTATAAAGACATAACAAGATAAAGAAATTTTTACATGAAAATAATCATAATCAATAAGGAAATAATAATAGTGCTTAAACAAGCTCAATCATCAAGCTAAACTAGAAAAGAAATACATCAAAAAAAAATTTAACCTCTCATTACGAATATATGGCTTATTATAGTTTTAACTGATATACCAATACTAGTGTTACCAAAATACTCATTAACCTTATTCTTTATTTCCCAGACTATTTATGTCCACTTCTAGCCTAGCTTATATACCTATGAATCTTTTAGCCACAAAATATGACATCAAAATCATCTAATTGTTTATATATATATATACATATATATATATATATTTATATATATAAACTATAATAACATCATAATGTAAAACAAATAGTATGATTATATCATCAAATAACAAGATCAAAATTTATTGTTGCATCATAACATCAAATCAATATCCATATGCAAGTATCAGATAAAGTCTAATTCTAAATAACTAATAATCACATTGTAATGTCAACACCAAGTAAAGTCTCTTATGGGGTCAAAATCATAGGTTGTGACATATTACTCTTGTCTTCTTCCAAATTTCAAAACATATAATCTAAAATATGTAAATGGTGGTAGCTACCATCCTTATAATTGGGTCCATGTTCCCACCACATCAAAATATGAGTTGATCTATCTTAAGGAAGACAAAGATCCTTTACCCTTCCTACACCACCATCATATTATTTTAGAGTTTGATATTTTATATAATATGGATAAAAATGACAAGGATTGGGAAAATATGAACAAGGTATAATCCACCTTATATCTCTAAAATATAATGCATATTGATAAATCTTAGGATTTTCAGATAAATCCATGAGGCACCAACAAGGCAAGTCATCTAATCATGATCTTCCTACAAATTTTAACAAAAAATTGGATACATATGAAAAATATTATCCTTCATATGATCATCTAAAGTTATGACAAATACATAAATAAATTAGGACTTATTGATAAATTAATTATAAGGGGGACATTCCTATAAATGAATTAATTAAAACTCCTATAATTATAACATTCCCAAATAATGACTCCTTTATCAAGGATAGTGATTCACTTTTACATTTATTTGAGTTTGATTTTTTTTTAAAATTTAACCAAGACATCATGCATGTTTACTAAGTATATTTAAGTCACTAAGAAGAGGGAAACATTTCAAATCAAAAATTTAAAACACTTCTAATATTACAAATATTGAAATTGAGATATTTAAACCAAGGGATATTTATCTCCAAAAATATTCATTTATTAAAAAGTTTTATACCATACCAAAAGAGGTGTAATTAAAAAAAATCCCTCAAATACTACTTTAAATATAAATACAAAATGTGAATGAACCAATCTCTTCAAATAATATACCAAGGGTATCATAATTCAGATATCTAATATCATTTCTAAAGTATCGTAAATTTAATGATTCATAACTTGTACCTTTTATCCATGAGAAATTATGATACACATATGCCTAGATTCAAGGGAGATGGTAGATTAGAATCAATGATAACACATATGCTAAACACCACCATTCACATGGAGTATCTTATTTATATGATGGGTATTGTTGGGGATCTTCAATATTAGGTTTCTATAATTGAAATGCATGTTACTTTTCATAATAATAATGCAAATGTTACATCATTAAATAATCATCCTCTTACACAATGTATACTATAATATCCTTATCCATCAGATTTATAGCTACCATATTTAACTATTTTTTATTCATATGGACCCATTATACGATATGATTAATTATGTACATTCTTTTTATCAATAGGCAAAATTTGAGAAATTATAAATAAAATTATTCCACATGAGCATTTTTATGAGGAACATAATTGGTTTTATAGCCTAAAAAAAGGTTCCTTAATCAATTTTTCACAATTATAAGATCCATTCTTCATTTATTTTAATATCGATAAGGTTATAAAACTTACATTATAACATTTGTATAATTTCAAACAACATGATAATGAATCTCTTCAATATTATACTATTTAATTTAAAAGTACTTTATATGAGCTGGAATTTAGATCTTTAGATTTGGAGTTACAATTCATTTTTATTAGAGGTGTTATTTATCCATTACAATAACAATGATTTCATAAAAAGTGAGTCATTTTGCCATTTATATGTGGATGTGCATAGATATGCTTCATTTATCCTTAATCGTCCAAAGAATATTAACATATCCCCTTCTAAGTACCAAAGTTTTATTCCTCATACAAAGGATGGATATGAATTACAAAATGAACATTATGAATAAAAATTTGGAGTTCCTAATTTTTATGTTTACTCAATATGGGACATGTCCAAGGTTTGGATCCTATGCAAAAAACCCAAGGTGAACAACAAAAAAAGCATATGAATCAAAAATATTTTAAAATTGCCTTATTAATGGGTGGTGATTATTTTTTGCATAATCATATTGATTATAAACAAACAAAAACTACTTGAAATTTAATATGCTTCCAAAAAATTGGCTTTGATTTTAAAAACTTACAAAACAAAGGATATTGGAGAGACTCAGTTGAAAACATAATGCTAACAATTACTTGTGATTATAAAGTAATTAAATAAAGGGTTTAAGTTATTTTTACCCCATATCTATATTAATTTACACTAGATACTCTTTGTTTATATCAAATGGAATCACAAATTGACCAAAATCAATAAGTTTTTTCCTTTTATCATAAACGAAAATTACTCCATATTCAAAATTACAGCATTTGTTCTTCTACAACATATTTAAAACATGAGGAGGAACATGCCATATTTTTTTACACATATCCAACCTTGATTCAAACAATTAAAATGAGCCAAATTATGGCTAAAAAGTTACACATAACCTAAAAATACCAAAAAAAAACATTCAAAAATTCAAAAATATATTTATAATGTACTTATATTTTTATCTCCTTGGCATATATGTTGTTAGTTCAATATGGATGGATATAATATCAGTTATTTACACATAGACTCATTTCATGTTTGATATAGACATACACATAGACATGATTTATGAACTTATGGATGTTAGGCCTTCCTTATTTTCACATTACCAGGATGTTGGGGGAATCTAATTATTTTGATCATGATACATCAAGTTTATATCATTATATGGCCACTTTACATTATCATTGTTGAGCTTATGTACTTACACATTTTATTAAACATGCTTAAATCTTTCATAGGGTTATTGATATGCTATGTACTTGATGTTTTTTGCTAACATATTCGATGCATTGACTAGTATGATGTGGTTATGTTGGTTTATTATGCTTTAATTTATGCACTTATTTATTTACCTTGCCTTTATATTAACTTTTTTATTTGATAATTTTAATATGCTCCATTTTTTTTGGGTCTCACACATTTATTTTATTATTTGACATTTTATATGTCATTACTTATTGTGTGGACATTTGAATATGTCATTATTAATTTTATGGACATTTGAGTAAGACATTTTAATTTAATTATGAGGCATTTAAACATGCCCCTTATTTTCAATCTCTTTAGACCTTTTGCTTAATTTTTGAGTGATCTTGTGTGTGTTCTTGGTTACTTGTTGAAATTATAATATTACTATGTATACATTGTCATGATATTTACCATTGATCTTAGCCCTTGATGTGATCACATTATGGTTCTTCAAGGTTACATTTACCGATACATGCTCCTTGCAATTGCTACATTGTTCATTCACATTTATATGGATATGTTATTCTTTAAAGGTGTGGGAACTAATAGTTTATATATTCCCTCACCTCAAAGGAGGGGGGAGTATCAATGATGGAATTCCACACATGTATGGATTCCATATTTTCATAGTTATAAATTCAGTGGGACATGTTTTGGAAACATGTTCTCCACATTTAATTAGTATTCAACATTTATAGATTATAATGGGGGCATGTTTTAGAAACATGTGTTCAACATTATCACTTATATTATTTTTATAATTTCTCCATATATAGTGGGGAAATGTTATGGTAACAAGCCCTCTACACTTGTTGAAAACTACAAAGTTAGCCAAATAACATAGTTATATGATTCCAATACACATTTATGGAAGAATTTTATATATTTGTACCATTGCTATACACATATTCAACAAGAGACATATATAAAGTGAATTTTCTATGCAATTTGAAACTAATATTATAAAATCCAAATTAGTTTCAAATTTAAAATACTTTGACAAATTATCATCACCCATCAGGTTGGACTTTTACAAGCTATATTGAGCCAATATATAATTGTAAATGGTTCATGTTTTGGCATGGTTTAGGTGATCAAATCACTTTATATTTTTAAATTTATGAGTTGGACTTGATTGTATCATCCACCCTCACTATTTTTATAGTGTGATTTGACTTGGTGCACTCACACTCACCAAATTATAATTATTATTGGGTTACATGGTTGAGCTACTTTTAACTAATAGGTGGAAATCAACCTTTTCTTCATGTTTAGGGGCATGTTACCTCTTATTTCTCTTTATCCCTTTAGATATATACACTTTTTTATTTTTTTATGATCTAAATTTTAGTGATTCATAATGATACATATTTCAAATGAAATTTCCATAAGGTAAGATGGTTGCATTGATACACATGTACTCATAAATATTTATCTATTTCAATTTAAATCATTTAAATATTTTTAAATTTACATTGTATTCAATGACTATATACTATAACATTCTCTTGGCTGCAGGCCAATCACTAGAAAATCACTCAAGTTGGACTAAAGGAAAGGGAAGGTGTGTTATACACACCTAAGTATTCATTCCTTCTCCTTTAAACCAAAAAAATTAGTAATAGATTAAAAATGGGAAAATCTAGATGACATTTATGATTTATATAACACCTTAGTCTTATACACTTGGTAAATATAAACCTTTATTATTCCTCTCAGTTCTATACCTTTCACACTTTCATAAGTCTAGCATCTACTATTTCTTTGTGCTCATTACCTATCTATTAGGTTGACCAAAATCATAATGATGACACGTGACTTATATCTTTCCCAAAAAAATTTAAACATGTTTATCTTCCACTTCTAAAATAGATGGACCTACACATATTTTCTATTTTTTCAACACTTGTACCCTAGTCAAACACATATGTCAACGTAAGTATCATATCCCAATATAAGTGTATACTATCATAAAGTCATCCATTTTGAAAATAAAGTGTATTCCTATGGTCAAACTAATTGATTTAATTTTTGATATTCTAAAAAGGTGTTGGTATAAATATAATATCAACCTTCATTCATTACTAACCTAGAAATACCTAGTAATTCATAAGACAACTTACAAAAATCACTCAATAAAGTAATAAAGTGAGTAAAATATTCATTATCATATCATATTTCATAATATTCATGTGGACATCACATTATAGGATTGAAGTAATGACAGAGCAACCCAAGATCCATATTTTCCAAGTTACAAGATAGGTCATTATTGTACTTTTTTATCACACATTACATGATTCAAACATAAACTAATGCATATGGGAGAAATTCATCAGTTTGAGTCCCTCTTCAGAGTATTGGCTATGTAGGTAACACTCATTAACATAGGAGTCTTATCTCAACATTATGATTCCACTAACCCATTTTCCCTAAGGTTACTATGGAGATTAAGAGTTAGGGTCTTATCATTTGACAAGGAGAGACAATCCATGACCTAAACCTAGATACACTAGAGTGAAGGTGATGTATAACCTAGAATCATCTAGGAAATTGCATACTATTTTAGTAGGTATTCCGTATTCGATACCTGCATCTAATCCAAATAGTACCCTCAATATAAATATCCTATGATAATACATGTGTCTGAGACCGTAAAGGCTCTTCATCTAAAATTTGGATATGATACGAAAATATCATTCTATTGTGATTCCTAGCTATTTAAAATATAGATTTGTATTAGCATCATAGAAATTTAATTTTCATGATTTCATTATGATTACAGTATCTAGGTTAGTTATGTTTCATAAATTTTATCATATCTTAGTCTAATAAATTGAGTTTATGTTTTATCTAAGTTTTGTAATTAATTTCCCTGTTATAGATTTTTTTTTCACCCTTGTGATTATTCATTTCTATATTATTAACCCTATATATCCCTATAGTATCCATATTTAATTTATGGTTAAAAAAATACTAGTATTCCATGGTCATCAAATAATTTAAACTTAAGAATGATAAATCTTTTGGGATATTCATAATTGAATATGATTAATACTAAAGGTTTTCCTAAAATTTCATTATTATTTATATTATAATCACATGATCTATAATTAAATGTGAGAGAAATAAATTCATTTTATAACTCACCTTGTCATGTGTCATAAAGATGTTATGGCTAGTAGGAATGGTAATGGTTTGAAAATAAACATTTATTTTTATCAAATAACTATTTATCTTAAACATGGGTTTAATATATTATGCATAGATATGATTGAATTTAATGGAACCATGTTATATGAAAACATCATTGTATAACTTGGAATTATCATCACAATTTATTTCTAAATAAAAAGTATTAATGGATTTTTATTATGCTTAAATATAATTTTACTGTAAAGAGATATTATAGAATTCATTTTCATGAGAATACATAATAATATCATATTTAAATTTAAGGGAATAGAGATACAAATCATACTCAATTGAGATAATATAATCAAATTTTATTTGGTGACTAGGGAAATAAATATCATATTCATTTGCATAATTTTTCATTTCAAGATAATGGAAAGGAATATCACATCGATTTACAACCATAAAATAATTTGTCATTTGAAGAGAAGGTAATGGAAAAACACATTCACTTTCATCATTAAAATCTTTTTTTTTTTTTAAATTTAACAGAAGATAAAGGAATATTATGATTCACTTGAAGATGAGAACTAGTATATGATTCAAGTTGAGAATAAATAAGCTTAATAGAAACATGATTATTATATAAGAATATAATTGGAAGGGAAAATATCATTGGCATCTATATATGTATTTGTTTTATAAAAATTTGGAGAACTAGGAATGCTAAACCCGAATAAGATAAACTAATGTGTAAAATAATAATACTAAATATATGCAATATATTACTTAAAATAATTTGGAACTTTTCAAATTTGAAAATATTTTAAGAGAAAATTATCAAATAAATAAAACTTATCTAGAAAACTAGAATGTAGAACTATGATTTAGAATTTAAAATAGGTTGTGTGATTGTGTTGACTAGTACATATATGCTAGATCTATTAATTAGGTCATGAAATAATTTTGAAATAAATGATTAAAAAAAATCAAAATAACAACATGACGTTGATAAAAACAAGACACAAAATTGAGACAATGGTGAAAAGTGGGGAAAAGATCAAATGGTGAAAAACCCCACACTAGTATTAAAATCATGAAATAAGAAGATCTAATGACAATATAATGAAGAAGATGAGAGAGAGAGAGAGAGAGAGAGAGAGAGAGAGAGAGAGAGAGAGAGAGAGAGAGAGAGAGAGAGAGAGAGAGAGAGAGAGAGAGAGAGAGAGAGAATCATAAGGATATAACATCAATAAAAAGATAAATATTGTACCAATACCAAAAGGAAAGAAGAGAATAAGAAAATATATTAATAAATAGAGATAGAGGGAATAAGGAGTTACATGTGAAAACTTAAGCATGTGTTCCAAGTGTTCATAAATTTGAGATTATTTACATGCAAGTAACTCCAGATCAAAAAAGTGGACTTGAGAGGTGAATTCCACATCATAAAGGCTAGAATAAAGTGAATTTATAAATACAATAAATGTACACACAAATAAGACTTAGTATAAGCCTAATAACCTACAGTGAACCCAAATAAGTTTAAATATTCAACACTCCCCCTTAAGTTTCATTTGGGGTTATAAAAGTGGAAATAACATTTTATAAATAAGTAAGGGAGTTAAATTTACATAATAGTCCCCATACAAAAAAAATTACTTCAAAATTAATTATTATAAATTTAGAAAGAAAGAAGAAGTAAATATTTCACCAAAACTCACAAGGATGAAAGTGTGATCAGAAATAATCTCCAAGAATCATCTTCATACACTGTGGTTAATCAAAAATGATACAAAGACAAACAAGGAGTAATGATCCACAAAACTCAAAAGACAAACAAGATAAAACCAATATTTTAAATTAAGAAACCCATATTCTAAAAAATACAATCTACATACATAATGTAATTAAATTATATGTATAAATAGTAAATTTAAGTAAAATATGACTTCCAAAATAAAGTGAAAAAACATACATGAAAAGAATTTAGTCAAAAAAACTCTGAATAAAACATATTTAATTTGTAATAAAAATAAAGAAATTAATAATAATATATTGATTTAATCAAAATGGAGACAAAGAAGATGTGTCACTAGAGAAAGATATGTGTCAATAAGTAATTGAAAAAGCATCACATAAAGAAATATTAGTGTTTATAGAAGATTCATCAGTTTTGGGAATATAAATAGATTTAACCTTTGAATAAGGTGATCTAGTCATTTTAAAAAAATATAAAAGTGTTATGGTTGAATTTACTTCAAGATTTGCATGGATGAAATTTCTAAAATTTAGAGATATAATGCTCAATTTTTCCATAATGCACATAAATTTTAGCAATTGTAACCATATTATGAGCATTAAAATTAATGCAATCAAAAGAGTTTTCATTACAAGTCATTTAGTGAATAAGAAAATATAATTATAAATCATAATTTGAAGTAGTTAAATCATTAAATACAAGACCTTTACAATTTTTATTAAAAGTAAGAAAAATAGGTTCAATAATACCATCTTCACACTTGTCGAGAGTACAAACTGAATAGCCCATAGTATGCATTTTTTTTTAACTAGGGTTGGTATAATAAGTGTTTAAATAAGTTTGAGGTGTTTTATAAGGACAAAAAAATTCATCATTATGAGATCTAGTGTCATATGCAAAAGATGCAAATTTGGCATTTAACGTGTCATAGAAAGATTACATTTTCTCTTCATGAGTGGTAAAGGATTTATTATCAAGTAATAATAGTGTCATTTTAAAATTTAATTTTGCATTTAAGATAAATAATATCTTCATTTCTTAAATAAAGCTTACATGATGCATTTTGAAATGCTAAAAAAACCACAATTTTGAGAGTCATTTTGATAACATTTAGATGTAAATGGGGAAAATTCTTTTAACAAGACTAGCATGCACATGGGTAATTATCAGATTAATTAACATGAAAATGTAATTCCACACTAGATCTTTAAACCCAATTACTAATATGCCACTAATAAATAATTTCTTAAAAATGTATATTAAATTTTGATAATTATCATTAATAAAATATTCAACATAAAAGGATATAAAAAATCTATTAATGCTTGAAAAGGTATAAATCATGAAATAAAGAAAAAAATATATTTAAAAAACAACTAAATTATTTATGAAAAATATTATGAAGTGAAATGATTTTAAAATCAAAGCCACATATATGATAGAAAATATTTTATGTAATCAAATCATTAAAGCATTATCAAATGAAATGATTTTCACCTCAAGAATGACAGAATGGTGGGACATATTCTAAGAATTTAGAACTTGGTCCAGTGACTGGAGGGAGATACTAGTTGGGTTAAATTGTTCTCATATGATATTTCTCATACTTACACAATTATTTGAATCTATGGAAAGAAAGTGACCTATTTTAGATGACATTTACACATTAATATAAGCCATAAATATATCTGGGCTTCATAGGAAATGGAGCAATCACCTTTCAATGTTAAACTCCAAAATCAAGTGGCATACTAGAGACATAAATTAAAAATTGAGGAGGCTCATAAAGCCATAATTACTTAGCTGTGATCTCATATAACTGGTTAAAATTTAGAGAGAAAGTCTTTAAGGATATTTTCCCCCTCTTCCACTCTAGGAGAGATACTTATAAAATCAAAGGTATTAATGAAGGAAACATTTAGCTTACCAAACTTCCTAACATGATCCAAGATTTTATACATCATTACCATGGTATTTTATTGTCATATTATTCTTCTATATAATAGGAGGTGGCTCTCTTTCAATGCCTCTACATTGTATCCCTCAAAGTTTTTAATTATCAAATAATTGATTGTGATAGGAATTTATCTGTCATTAACCTTCATGAAGTTGTTAAGTAGATGGCATTTGAGAAATCCTAATTAATTGATGGTTTCTCATGAGATTTATAATAGAACATTTAGGATAATGTTGGTCCTAATCTCTACTAAGTTTATTCTGAAGATGTTCTAACCAAGTCTCTGGGATCCCTTATAAACCAGGGTAACATCATGTTTCTTCCCAAGGTTGGTGATACTTAGATAATCACCATTAGAGGCCTATTATTTTGATCAATGTCTCCTATAAGATTATTTCTAAGGATTTATCCCTCAATTTTAAACACATACTCCCTTTAATTGTTAGGATTGAGAAAACCAACTTCATAGAGAATAGGTTCATTCTAGATAGTGTCATTATCGTATGGGAAGTTATTGAATGAGATAAACTTTCTAATAAAAAGGCTTTGTTTTTCAATATTAATTTTGAAAAAGATTATCACCATGTTGATTTTCCATTCATTTTTTCCATTTTTCAGGCACTTGGTTTTGGCACCAAATTTGTTCATACTATTAACATGCTCTCTAAGGATGTTGGGGAATGTATCACTACCAAGACACCCAATCCTCTTAGTTTGAAATTCATTGTTCTATTAGATAATGATGTCCTTTAGCGCCTTATTTATATGTTCTTGAAAATAGAAGGATTTATCTATCTCCTAGATAATTACATTTTTAGGGACTTAGTGAAAGGTATCTCTCTCCCTCAGTCTGATAGATAGATTTTAAATGGCCACTTTATGAATGATTATTTTCTCACTCTACACGAGGAATAAGAGTCCATCAAGAATTCCATGGAATGTATCCATATTATTTTTGGCTTTAATCTCATCTATCTAATGGAATAAGACTTAGTTTTACCATCAATCATTGGGCCCTAAACCTTATTTGTTGGAGGGATATCAATGGTAGTGGATTTTAACAGGGGTGTAGTTTATGTTTCTTTGCATTCCTTTTTCCTCTTAGGCCTTTACCTCTAAATTATGGTCCTATGTGATGCATAGAGTAAAATAAAATACTTTTAGATCGCCAAGCCTCTTTCTCTTGATGTAAAATTTCAAATTTACTCTAAAGTCCTAGAAGCTAATCATATGTATTATTCTTCTTGTTTGGACCCTAGAAATTTTACTTAAAGAAAATTAGAAAAACATCTAACATTTTTTTTATCAGCTAACTCTAATGGTCATAAGGAAGTTCATAAGGTTTTTTGGAACATATGTTGTTAACCTAAGGAAGGTGGGGGATTTATCTTAGATATTAAAATTCAAGGCCTTGCTCTTGGTGCCAAATGGATTATCAGATGTATTACTAGGAATTAATCTTAGAATATTATTCTATGTAGATTATATCTCTCATGGAATCCCATGTTGTATAAAGGCATGGAAAGTTATGGGACTTGATTCTCTTCTCATAACCCTAGTGCTTGTTAAAATCAAGGGTACCTTTATGATTCAAGGTCTATCAAAATCTTGGGAAAATATTAAGTCTTATCTTAACAAGGTAGGTGAGGGTTTCAAGAATGACCTCTCTATTAACAACTAGTCCCTTTAGTGTTCACCTTGCTTAAATTTTCACAATGTTACCTATGGTTCAGTCCCTTAGGTTAAAAGGTTAAGGATCTCTAAGAAAGGTGTGATGGTTAATAGTGATCATTTTTGCAAGGAGAATTGGTCTTGACTCACTTAACAACAAATTTAGACTAAGTTTCAATTAATAAATTTAGATGTAGAGGATATTAAAAATATTTAAGGCCCCCTACATGACAAATATTTTCATAAAATATGAGTCGATTCTCTTGTTCCTTGGTGGAAGGTTTAGTACTGGCCTACAACCACCCCCTTCACCTAATATTAGCCTCAACTGGGGTACCATTTACTATCCCTTCAACATATTCTAGATAATTTTCTCAACCTCATATGAAATCTCCATTCTAAACATGGGGTCTAGGCATTATGATTTAGCACTATGCGGTCTACTACTATTGAGCACAAAAATCTCATTTCTTATGGTGTCATTTTTATCAGGGCCTACTTGTGAGAGACCATCTCAATCATTTGGGCATGCCTAACCCCATTTGCCTAGCTTGTCATCAACCAAAGACTATTAAGCACCTTTCCTATTTTTGTTCTCACACACAATCTTCATGGTGTTAGAAACATTCCATTTTATATCCCTTTTGACCTAAACTAATCATGTGGAATATGGATCTCTTAGAGGGACTCAACTCTTTTTCTTGAAAAACATAATTGATTTTGACATATCTTTCAATCTGATATATTATTTTTAATCTATAAAGCTATAAATTATGATTGCCTTAATCATGAAGAGATGGAACATAATTTATTATATTATTAACAAAATTACTATTCTATCTAATGTTACTCTTTATATTTAAATCCAAGCAAACAAGGTTCACCTTAAACTCAACCACCTCCAACATTTTCTTGATCATTGGGGAAATTACTTGTGCTTGGTTAGTCATGAAACTCTTAATCCCCCATGACATCCTTTGGATCTCCGGGGATGAGGGTCTGGGCCAAGTTGACAATGGTCTAAAACTAGACACAAGATCTATTCTCCTCATCATTCACCACCTTGATGGTCTTATCCTCATCATGGAGGTGATGTTAGGGGTTGGGTATCTCCACCCCCATCTCAAGAAGGTGACATTAGAGGCTAGGTTTTTCCCCTCCAAAGAATGTTTCCATGCTTGTTTCTGGTAGTTTCACCTAAAATAAATTAATATGAGACATTAAAGACTTATAAAAACACTAGTTGGGAGCCCTTACTTATGGATGGGTTGGTAAGCATAAAGACCCACAATTTGCACCACCTCCCACAAAATCCATGTTTATTATGGCTACTTAATTTTTCTCTTTATTATTATCTATAACTTGCTCTCTTTACTTTATTATCAAATTATTGATGTGATATTTTTGTTGTGGGTGTGGTTATTTTTTTACCACTTTTTTGACTTATCCTGAGGTGTCTTTGCCCTTAATTTGATTGTGCTCATGGGGTATGAATTTTCCACATGTTATTTTTGTATGATTAGCATTGTACCATATCTTGTTTGATTGATATATATGTCTTCTTAAATCAAAAAATGTAAATGAAAAATGTAATTACACATGGAGTATAAAATAAACCTATTGATTTGAATAAAAGGTTTTTAGGTATTGAATCAAAATAAGATGTTAGTCTTCATATTAACCCTAGATTAAATAGGAAATAAATTACTTATCTATGTTTTTATTTTAATTGAATTGCAATCACCAAAATTAAAAATTAAGAGTTATTGAATTTAAAAACAACTAAGATTTAATTTGGAAATTTTTACGAGAAAAAGAAAACATGATATATAAAAATAAACTATATGATAAAAAGATAAAGGTGGAAACACAAATTTATTTGGAACACCTTAAAATATAAAAGGTGATAGATGAGAATAAAAGTTTATAACCAAACAATCATAGGATTAAAACATTATTACTAGGTGAAGTGAAGAAAGGTCACATAGAAATATGTAGAAAATAAATAGAATTTTGTTTTGAATGAAATAAACACACTTAATATAATTGAAAGGGTGAATAAATATAATGGAATTAGATAGGATTACAAGACATAAATCAAAATTTATTGAAATTGAATTTTAAAGTGCTATAATACAAACTCAATGTTGCATGATAAGAATTATTATTATAATATACAAAACAATGTTATGCTAGAAAAAGTAAGGGAGACTAAAAAGAGTGAAATTCTTAGGGAAAATAAGAATTGTGTCAGATTTGACTAGGATACTAACCAAGGTAAAGACAACTATAATAAAATATTATATTATTCATAAAATGGAAGAAATAAGAATAATGGAAAAACCAATATGTTATGATAAATGGTAAAGACTACATAAAAACATAGAACTTTGAAAATAAAAAATATATGTTTTGAATTAGGTAAGTTTTTAAAAGATTGTTACCAAATATGAAATAGAAGGAAACAACCTTAAAAATGAAAATGTATAACAAAAAAGGCACAACTACAATAAAAATTACAAGGATAAATAAATAATAAAAAAATGCATAGGTCCAAAAACTCAAACCAAAGAAAGATCTCAGATCTAAAAAATATAGCTCAGAAAAAAAAAAGCAAGATAAAGTTAATGATAACGACACCAATTTAAAAAAAAACTCAACAAGAAATTAAAAGGACCTTAAAGGGTAAAAATTATAATGGAATTAAATAAAATGAATATCTATAATAAAAATAAAACAAAAAAAATAAAAAAATTTAATCATTGTTCTGGTTTCTTGTTCTAGTTTTTCATTTGGTTCTTTTTTTTCAAAAACTTAGCTGTAAAAATAGAGATATTGAAATGATTACCTTTTACCTAGATATTAAGACAAAAGAAATTATATTTGAAAAACCATGAGTAAGGGGTAGTCAAATTCATGGCAAAGTAAAAAATAATTGCCTAACAACCTTCTTTTATAAACCTATAAAAAGAGGTTAGAAAGAAAAAAAGAAGTAAAAAAGAATGATGTTCTCCAAGAGAGCCTTGTATAATTCTCACCAAAAATCTTAAAATAACAAATGATCTGATACCATATTATATTTATCACCTAATTAATGATGTAACATTTAAATAAATGATAAAAAATAATGAAAAATAATAATATTAACTTGATAGAAATAAGCCACAAATTTGAGACAAAGTTGACAAGTGGGAAAATTGTCGAATGGTAAAAAAAACCCACATTAGTATTGAAATATTACAATAAGAATCTCCAGTTACAATATCATGAATAATATATGAGATAGATAAAGATAGATAGCATCATTAGGCCAAAATAACATCACAAGGATGCAAGATATAGAGCAAGATCAAGATTATACCACTATCATAAATTAATAAGAGGATGAGAAGAACTCAATAAATAGAGATAGAGGTAATAAGGAATTACATGTTTAATATTCAACATGTGTTTTAAGTGTCCCTAATCCTCTCACAAATGAGGAGAATGTGTATTCTAAGTTAGGGGAGAAGAGTTACATGAAGATAACTCTAAATCCAACAAGTGGACTAGAGAGGTGAGTGACATCTCATAAATTATAGCATAAAGTGAATTTATTAATATAATAATTGTAAATACAAATAAGAATTGGTATAAGCCTAAAAAACTATATTCAACCAACATAAGGTTATATCTCCAATAGGATTCAAAACATGGTTTTTATAGATCTCTGAATAATAACATTAGATTTAGATATGAGTGTGGTGTCTTTGTGTCCTTAGGGAGTGTTAAAATTCTATAAAAGATAACTCTCTTAAAATGATATGATAATTTCAAATTAGACATTATATTTTGTTTTCCCATATAGGTACCTTTGATCCGTTGAGATAACCACTATGCACCTTCTCATTTACTTAAAACCCTAGCTCAATAGACCAATAGAAAAAAATCAATCACAATAGAAAATGGGGTTAGTGGTTAAATCTATGATTGACCTCAACACCCTCTATATTATGTAGTGCATACATATGGAAATTATTAGGAGGGATCAAAATCCATTTAGTTCTCTCATGTTATGGTGGTGTTCTGAAAGATAAATACAAAATGATAAATGTTGGTGTAATCCTAGTTTGATTAAGTGTTTCAACTATAAATTTTTAAATTAAATGTGTATTTATAATTTAGCTTATGTAAAAGAGTATTTTATGCCTTCATAATTATTATAAATACGTATTTTTATCTTAATGTGTAATTAAAATTATGTCAATTTTTTATATGGAATCTTCTTATGTGAAACATGGTTTGAAATGTGAACTTATTGTAAAATTTTGGTAATTCATTTGGATAGGGATTACTAAAATTATTGTAAAACCCATTAAAAAAATTAAGTTTGATAAAATATTCATTTTTGGGAGGACACTGGTGGTGGAACTAGACAATAATGGGAAATAATAGTGTCTAAATAAGGTGGTCTTGTCGAGTGGGAAATAAAAGAAAAAATTAAATTTTAGATGAGTATCTAAGTGAGTTAAGGTTTATTATAATTATGTATATTTATATTTTGTTATAATTGGTTTATTATGTGAATAAATCATCCATAATATGAGTGAATAAAAATTGATCAAGGATAATGGAAGGAGGTGTGAGATAAATGAACGAAAACTGTGGCTATAAGTACATTATTTTAGCAATAAATGTTAATCTATGTGTATAAATTTCCCCTTACCTATTTTATTCTATTAATGAAACATATTAAAAATTATTAGAGTACCCAAGGTAATATTATTAGTGATATTTCTACTATTTTAGATAACGTAGGTAGAGGCAACATTCAAAACATCCTGAGAAGGTCACTAATAATACCATGACTAGCAGGCTCTAAATCATGCATAATAACGTTAAATAGATAAAGGAAACCCTCAATAGGCTTCAAAAATACTAAGGTATTATATTTTTAAGCTACTTTCACTACTTTTATACTACTTTTTGGCTTTTTTTTAGTATCTCTATTGATTTTTATTATTTAAGCTCTCTCACACGAGTTTTCTATGCTTATCTAGGTTTTGACCATCTTGTAATAGGGTATGGACCCCAGCCAAAAAACAAACCTTTACCATTATCTAAAAAAGTATTAGAGTAAATAAAATGTGTACCCAAAATTACCTATAAAGAATAGTATTTATTTTAGGCCACAACCCTAAACCAATTTTCATGAAAAAACTTAAAATGAAACATGTATAAATTATTCCTTAATAAATATGGAAATATGAAATAAAAATTCAATAAAATTATAGATATAATAATAATAAATAAATAAACCTAATTGGGTATATGAAACTTTGTGTTTTTTGGTACAAAAATTTGGTGATTAGATAATGTAATACCCTTTAAGGTTTCATCTCCATTAAATAACTTGGGATGTCCTATGCTTGCCTCAGCCCTCACTGAAAGGAAATTATTCTTAACTCAAGGTGTTATTAAATCCATCATTGTATATCCAAATTAGTATTATGGCTTATGAATTAAAATATATTATCTTAGTTCAAAACCTATTTTAAAATTTAAAAAAATAATGGGAACCAACTATTGTAAATGGAATAAGGCTCAATTATTTTGAAAAATTGGTGCAAAACTACTACAAAATATAATATGATCAGGTTCTAGTGTATGTATCATGGATAATGACATCCATTTTAATTAAATATATGAAATTGGTGAAAAAACTAAGAAAGGAGGTATTAATCTACCACACACATGCCTCTAATATGATATATGGGTCTATACAGATTCTAAGGTCAAGTAATAACTAATAAAATTATGAAAAAAATTGTATTCTAAGATCGAACACATTGCATACATGATGCCCCAAAACTAACATAAAATATAATAAACATGAATATTTTTTTATTGAAATTGATTATTTATACCCATTTTAATTATTTTTTAGTACTCATGATTTTGATAATTTATAAAAATGATTGTGATTGTTCAAGTGTGATTGTTCTAAGAAGTGTGATTGTAAATATATCCTCACTTGAACCATTATTGACCATAACACTTTAAATAGGTTTGTGATCAATGTGTGTGAATAAACAAAGATTTCAAATCTACATCATCATCTACAATCTATTATTATAAAATGTGATGAATGTTCTATATGTCACTAAATTATGGTAGGTACAACTGATTGGATTTAAATAATTTGGTCCCTATATATGAGAATGATATGAAATTTAAAAAGGGTTTGCATTGTATTCATAATTCTCTCCTAAAGTATCAGTTGTATCATTAATTGTATTCCCATAAAAAGGATCACTTCACATTTTTATTACCTTGGTTTCACATTGTTGTGCCTTTGAAATTTCTATAGGTGTGCCCACATTAATGAATTTTATATATATCAAATCATGTATTTTTTTTCCTTAAACTATTTCACCTATTAGTAGTGTGTCATTGTGCACTATGAAAACTACAAAATATTTTCCAATCAAAACCTATTTGACAGTAATTTAGATAAACATATTTAATGAGAGGGATATACATTATATTCCATTCCAATAGAGTTTTTAGTATCTTATATGGATATTCTAGTAGATTGGTAAAATTTATTCTTAGAGTATCCTATAATATAATGCATAGATTGGGTTCTAAAACTAAATGTAATATAGCCTTTTAATCATTCTTATTATCATTTTAGATCACCTTGTATAATGGGTTCATTTAATTCTTTGTATTAGAATATGTATCAGTTGTATATTTAATCTTATTCATTTCCAATAAATTGAATTATATTTATTTAATTGTATGACATAAATTAATGAATGATATAAACTTATTGAACATGAAATAATCATGTATGGGTTGAGTCAAACCCTATTTGAATATATCCTACAATTCTCTATCTAGCATAGGACTTGTCATTTTATATAAAATTGTCTTATACTTTAATAAATATTCTGTGAAAGGTTAATTAGAAATTAGTTTAAGTTGGGAAATATTATCATACAAATTTTTTTCATTGATATTGATTCATAAATGTGTTATAAATATATCATCCAAGGGATTGAATGAATGGACTGGTTGATGTTGTAAGTCATAAAACCACTATAAATAATATTCCTTTAGACTTATTAGAATTAAATAAGTCAATAAAATATCATTGGACACACAATCCAAAAA
>JARHVA010002370.1:2245000-2277500 GCA_037957365.1 Torreya grandis
GACTTGATATAATTTTATATTACATAAAGACCGCTTTATCAATAATCAATCCCTAAATATCCATATATTTTAAGGAGGGATTCATACCAGAATATTTATCACCATTACATGGGTTTATGTTTGAAGAACTATGCAATATGCTATATGAAATTTTATCTAGTGATACAAATTGTAAATTAACAAACAAAAATCATGGGCTACTATTTGAATGCTTTAGACCTATGAGAATACCACTCCTATGACCTATTTGGAAATATATAATAATATGATAGTATTACTTAGTTTTGCAAATGATTTTAAATAGTGTAATGTGAACTTGAGAGGTTCTTTCTTAGATATTGTATTATTTTTTTAATTAATGACATTCTATTTTGTATTTATACTACACTTTTCAAATTAATCACATGGGATAGTTAAATAATATAAATAGGCCTAGCCATGAATGCCAAGATATTTATAATTTGATTGTTTGGAAGGTAGGGACACTAACATCATATTTTATACACTAGCACCAATGATAGTGTCATAATATACACTCTAATGTCCTATAGGGTAAAGAGTTTTAGAGGATATGTAACTATATTCTTAGGATATAAATAAATTTTTACATAGACTGAAGGTTATATGTGATCCTTGTAATCATAATGATAGGTTTAAACTTTATTAAAAAAAATTAGGTGCAATGAGATGGAATATGTGAGCCTTTTGATATAAGGAAGGTAATGAAATGAATGGTTGAGCCCTCACTGGTATTTGTAAAATGTAAAAGTTTGGTGTGTACAATGCACCTTGTCTTTTATTTATACCTATTTTAATTATTATTAGTGTATTATCTAAGACTAATAATATGCTACATTGTAACCCATACATATAATCTAAAAATTAAATAATTGAAATGTTTAAAATTAAATAGAGGAAGGAAGCAATACAAATGTGTCGTTGTATCCATGTTTCCACTTGGTACTTTGCTTTGTTGATAATGATTCATTATTGAATCTTTGGAGAGATAGGTTCACAAATTAATCTTGGATATGTGAAGAAGATAATTGGAGTGTGATTATTTCCCTAATTTAATGTGACAATAAGTTGGTCCAAGCCTATTGAGAGCATTGAATCTCAATTTCACAACTCAAATGTAAACATAATCTAGCCAATCTAGCTGAGGTTAAATGATGTAACCATATCAAATTGAAAAATGGGATCAATAAAAAAACTTATTAACCATTTTTGGTCACCATGAAAGAGTAACATCCAAATATTAGTTCAAGGCTTCTGATTTAGCAGAAAAGGGTTTTTAAAGATCTATTGAAATTTTGTAGAAGTGGTTAAATTAGGAAGTAAAGGACATATTAAGTTTTCAAAAAATGGTCTTTGCTCTAAAGAATTTATCTAGTGACTTATCAGAACTTATACAAACAATAATTTTATAAAGGCTTTGGGTCTTCAAAATAATTATTCTTAACAAACATAGAAAATAAATCCCAAGGAAGTATTTTCAAATATTTTATCTAAGTATTTTATTCATGACAAATTCTCTAAAGGCTAGTTAGAACTTTTGTTTTGAATAAAAGTTCTAAAATCAGAAGTTCTAAACACCAAGCTATGTCACACTTTGAATGTAAAGAGGAAAAACTGAAATACATAATCGATTATTTGAACTTTTCCAAGAGACACATGTCACCTTTTCAATAAAAAGGAGTTAGTTGTTTTTATTCAAAATTAACCTAGCATTTTAAGAAATTTCTTTGATAATTATCCATTTCAGGGTTCTTTTATCTCATGGTGATAGCTTTAGGAGATGATAATTTAAAATTTAATGGGCCTCTAGTGACATCTTGATGTCTTTTTGGTTTTCCACTCTTAATAGGAATCTAGTCCAATTGAATGGTACCATATGATAATCATTCACATCTACTAGTGACTTGTGCCTCTTTCAAAAGAATTTTAGTACTTATCAAATTTTATAAAGGTTTTTCAATGCCACATGTTGATCTTCAAACAATCTTGAGCCCTTTTAAAATATTTTTCAAAACTTAGTCAAATTTATTAAAATTTTCCTAGAGGATCTCCGTATCTACAAAGTATAAGGTTAGCATGATGCTTCCACATGTCACAATGACAATGACCTAGTGACTTGGAACCATCCATACAATTGAAAACCCTCTTAGATAGCAGGTTAACAAGATGATGCCACATGGAATAATAATTCTAGTACACTCTAATAGATATTTTTGTATATCCTAGACATGATGTAAGATCCCCAAGATAATGGGTAAGTCAGATGGTACCATGTATCACAATCCCACTACTATATGGCCTACGGTGGTTAATGTAAGCCCTATAATGTGTCAAGCCACTAGGTGAGTAGGATGATACCACATGGTAAAATCCCACTTCACTATAGGAAGAATAGTTAGCACTACATTTAAAACCTTAATTAAGAAATATAAGAGTGATAAGAAGACACGTGTAGATGGAAGGCCCTGATCACATAGTGGAAAGAGTGACCAACGAATAGGATAACACAAGTTTAAATGTAATATATCCTGGGGAATGTCTAGGTAAATACTAAACTACCATGTGGACCAATTGACATATCTACAATATAAATCACAAAGTAATTAGGGATATGACACATAGAGTCCATAGACTATGGTCAGGGACTAATGGATTAAAGGGGTGATGTGGTCAAGTAACAAAGGAGGTTTAAAAAGGATAACACCGTGCCAATAATGTACATCCTAAAATTTATGGTATGTTCAACCATAAAGACTGTCATAAGTAATATTTGCATAATGAGAGCATGGTGTCTCTATAATCACATGATTATGAGATGAATGAGTTGGTATGAAATTATAGTTGGCACATTGAATTTAATCAAGCATGATTATATATAATTTAATGCTAATATAACTAATAACATTAAATCATGAGAGAGACTAGCATGACAAGATCATGATGAGAGCATTCATGATAAGTGTCTTAATGAAAATCATGGCATGGAAATATTGATGGAGCAACATTAAAAGTAAAATTAGTTATATTAATCCAAAATATTCCAAGGTAGTAATTCCATGAGATCTACAACCATATTCCTACACATGAAAACTTTCGAATTGAGCTATAACAATTTAATAATTAAACATTGGTTGTTGATTTAGGATAAGGGTTTGGAATTACATATTCAAATTTAAGTTAATCATCACCATGAATTGAGGATGAAGTTAGATTATAGATTACCTTTGGCCATGCCTATCTAATCTGTATAGAGATTATGTGTCTTGATTTATGATATTCATTTTAATTGTCTTAGTTATATTTTTTATTGTAGTCAATGGCATGTGGACTTCCCATTACCTATAAAATCTTAGGTCTTACATTGTAAAATGGTGGACATTTATAAGCACAATAATTCTACCAATTTTTTCCCTCCATGATGCCTTTTAACTCTTTAACATTATAATTAATGAGAAGTGATTTGGCCTTTCTTTAATTTTCTTGCACTGTATATGTATTTTTGGCTTTTTGATCTTTTTCTATGGGTAATTTTCACCCCTTTCATTATTTTCCATCCCTTTGCACCTTAGTGAAGATATTGGATCTATGTTTTAGGTCATATGTTGTGCAAATTCATGTCTATACATGCACTATGTGTGGATCATTTTTCATCTTTCTTAGTGTCATATTATGTCTTACATCTTCATATGAATAACTTATGCAAATGAAATGTCCATTTTTAGATTGTGTATTTTTTTTTATCATTTTATATAGTTTTAGTGTGTTCTTAAAAACCCATAAATGTGCTATTTGCATCACCTTTGACATTTTATCAACCCCTTCTCTCACTTTTCCACTCAATAAATCTTAGATTTATAATTAGTAGAAGATTTCATTTCATATATTTTATACCTACATGTTGATCCTAAATAAGATTCATTTATATTTGAACGAAGTTAGTCTTATCTAGAGGTTCATCCCAAGAAGTGAGAGAGTCCTGCACCTTGGGGGATGATCTCATTATCTCACTAAACCATCTTCCAATTTAGCAAGTGCATTAGTCAAGCGATAATAGTATATGGCATGTCTGGTGGGACCACATAAAATATTTAACTAATAATTTGGTGTTATTCATGGACAATAGTGTTCATGACACTCTAGAGAGAACCTGATGACTCTAATTATTTATATTTTTAAAATATTAGGGATTCATCTATATTCCAAGATAAATGAGATCATCTTCAAGAGATAATGTTTTTATTCTATTTAATTATGTGTACCTTATAAAAGAAGAATAATAAGAGAATCATTGTCTCTTGTTAAAAGAGATAGTAATTTAACAAAATCTTCCTAAAGATCTTAGTCTACCCATCCTTTTTTTAGATTTCCCCTACCTATAGGAAGGTTATTTCCTATTTCATTCATGAATACCCAAAGAAACCAATTATTTGCTCCATTTAATGGAGGTAGTCCTTTGTCTTTTGCTCAATTTGATCACATTATAGTTTTGGTGCATAACATATTGTCATGTTTTACTAGTGAGAATACAACCACCCCTATAGAGTACATATAATACATTTCCAATATTTGTTTAGTTCATAATGTTACAAAAGATAATGTAGCAGTCAATATACTCACCTCTTCTTTAAAATTAAGAACCCTCAAATGGTATAGGTGTATGAGACTTAATTCCATTCATAGTTGGGATGAGATAGGAGAGAAGTTGTGTAATCATTTCAAACATAAGAGTGAACACTTATCTTTGATGGAATAGCTTACCACCATTAAGAGATCATGACTTGGGCTGATGGTTGAGTTTAATTTCAATTTCAAAAGAGTTTAGGATAGAATACCACCCTTGTTTAATCCATCTCTAAATATTATATTTTTATATTATTTAAGGTCTCTAAATAGCTATATAGTTGTAATGGGCCTATCAAAGGGAGGATTGGTACTCCTAATGCATATGACATTGTTGTTTAATATAAGAATTATCTAATTCAAGATAGAAATGTTAATCCTAGGCCTCTCATGCATGTCTTCATAGAACCAACACCCATTTAGTGTACTAATCAACATTCATTGGCACTTATCCCTATTACATTGAACCCACCAACTACATAGGCCACTCCTAGTGAACTACATGAAGTTAAGTCATTGTTGCAATGTTTTGGGAATGAACTAGTAGCTATAAAGAGGTATAAAGTCTAAAATTCAAGACTATACAAGTTTTTTAATCAACCTTACCAACATTTTATGAAACCTTATCAAAATAGTGCACAAACCGAAGGCTAACTCACTTACTCTAGACTACCTAATATGAGAAATTATAATACATATATAACCTCTAGATCACTTGTTACCATTAAAAATAGCATAGCCAAATATTATGAGTGATTTTTTCCTTATAATCAATAACATAATAAATTTACTTGTGTAAATAGAGTGATAAATCAAGATTTGATGATGCAAAGTATATCATACCCTCAGGAGCATCCAAAAGAATCAACTCCATAGAGGGAAGAAGTGTGTGAAGAACCCCAAATGCATGTGAATAAAGACACATTGGTAAAATGGTAGGATAATGACTTAATTGGCATAAATTAAAATTAGGTACTAGATATAGTCAACAATCCAGTGGCATACAATATAAGGTTTAAAATAAAGGATATGGAGGGCAAAAAATCTTCCTCAGTAGGCAAATTTTATACTTTAAAGTTCCACATGAAGTTTATAGAGAAAAAGTGACTCATGATACCATCCAATTTAAAAATAAACAACATATTTAGAAGGATAATAAACTATAATCCAGTTAGCACACTAAGGAGGAGGTGGTTATACCAAAGTTTCAGATGAAAGGGGCTCAAATTCCCTTCAACATAGTGGAACAAATGAAGACACAAATTTAAATGTCACTATGTGGGATGTCATGTGCATGCCTTCTCAATGGAAATTATTATAGGAGACATTGGAGAGATTTTATCCTCATTAACTGAAAAGAGTATCTCAAACCTTTCTATAAGTTTATTTCAACTAGAAGGAGAGCTTGGAAAAATTAACAAGATAACAAAATTATATATCTCCTTGAGCATAGGTAAACATCTAATCTATAATTATATGATTTATTGAGGTGTAAGTGGCTAAATCATGCCTAAAAAGATATTTGATATGTTATGTATAGAGTAAACCATAATTAAAAATTTATTTATTAATATAGATGGAATAATTTTAAAAATGTTATGGGTTATTAAAGGCTTAAAATTTAACTTCCATCCATATCCTATCCAATCTATTACCCAATACATCTCTATTCTAAACCTACTTCCCATTTTTTCCATTTATATTTCAAGAGGATTTAATGCAAAAATGGGTGGGTAATTATCATATGAGTGGACACACATTATATTGAGGATTATATATGTTACCAAGATGACTATCTAGGCATAGCCTATTTATAGAGATCATATAGATTCATACTCACCCAATCCTATAGACATGAATTATAATATGCATGACATTGAAGATAGTTCAATCCTGCATGAGACTAACACACCTTTATAATAAGTCCTAGATGTATCATTAATTATTAGGATAAAAGGAATTATGTATTTGATCCACATTATTGTATGAATGAAACAAGACTAGCCAATTATTGCATATCATATTAAACCTCATAATAACTTAATAAGATTTTGACGGTACATGATAGTTGTTCATTAATGGATTAATAATTAGAAATGGTGTATATGAATGCATTGTGTTCCTCTCTCCTCAAAATGAGAAATAATTTCATGTATACAAGCTACAATTTATTTTCACTAACAATATGTCTAAATATGAGGCATTCATTTAAGGCCTCTAGTTAGCACAAAAGAAAGTAATTAAGACACTACAAGTGTTTGCGTATAGTGATCTCATTGTAAATCAAGTGAGAACCCAAAATGAATCTAATAATAACATGTTATAAGCTTATAAACATAGAGTCTAGGATCTCATTGAAATCTTTGATGATTTCAACATACAAGCTAGGTCGAGGAAGCAAAATACTAATGCATATAGGCTTTCCATAATAGGCTCTCAATATGACCTCCCTGTTGATATTGGTAGACATATATGATGGATTATAGAGCTTATATTTAGACTTGTAGTGCCTAATAATGATGTTAATTTGAAAGTGTTCAAGAATAATGAATAGATCATCAATTTTCTATAGAAGGAGGTAGATTTTTTTGCCAAAAACTAGTTAGGTTTGTAGATGAATTATGAGGATGGAATCATCAAATTAAAAGGAAACAAGATACCTAAAGGATTAGTTGTGCTAGAGAACATCTTAAACTTTGATGATTAGTTCAAAGGTGAGAAGATGAATATGAAGGTAAAGAAAGATAACTGTGAATAGGTGTTCATTTTCAATGGAAAACTCCTGAGAGCTAGAAAGGTACACACTCAACCTTAAAATCAAGGGTTTATTCACATTTGAAGAAAATATGATGATATATTTACATGGAGTTGCCAATATCTCAAAGATTTTGACCCAAGCTTGTCTCAACATATAAGTGCATTAGACACTAATGACAAACTGGTTAGGCAAAAGCAAAGGCCTATAAACCCCAAATTAGAAATTCTTATGAGGAAATATCTAACCAAGATCATAAAAGTTAATATTATATTTTTGATCAATCACTCCTCTTGGGTGGCTAGTTTAGTCCCATTGGGAAATAAAAATGGAGAGATCAAGTTGTGCATGGATTTTAGGGACCTAGATAAAATATCCCTCATGGATTACTATCCCCTTCTACCCATGGATCAGATCCTCCAAATAATAGCAAGACTCAAAAGGTTTTCTCTTCTTGATGGCTACTCTGACAATAATGGGATATTAGTGTAATAGTTTAATCAGTTCAAGACAAAATTTACCATAAAATAAAGCACATATGCCTATATAAATATGCCTTTGAGACTGACCAACACTAGTGAAAACTTCTAAAGAGATATGGACATGTCCTTTAAGAGCCAAGTAAATGATATGATTCTCATTTACATTGATGATATCATTATTTTATCCAAATGTTCATCTAATCCCTTGGATCATTTGAAAAAAGTCTGAAAAAAATGTAGAGAGTTTGGGGTATCTTTAAAACCAAACAATTGTGTATTTGATATCCATGAAGGTCAATTATTGGGGCACATTATTTCTAAGAATGGATAGGCCATTGACTGAGAAAACATAGAAGCCATCAAGTCCTTTTTTCTACCAAGCCATAATAAATGCCTCCAAAGATTTTTGGTAAAGAAAATTTGTGAGTAAGTTTATTATTGTTGTGAATAGGGTCACTTCCTATCTAGTTCCACTGTCAAGTGTTAATAGGGTTGTCACCCTAACCAATTTCACTATTTGATTCTATTCACACCCTAACTAGTTAAGTTTACTTAGGTTTTTAAAATATTTGTCTCACATCACAAGATCATGACACTTTTCAAAGTCTTGTGAATGGTTGGTGAGAGTTATTTCCCAGAAATTTCCCATTTTTAATATTATTTGCTTCTTAACTAACTTATTGACAATACATGTGTATTCATATGGTTCCATCTATTTGGAGAATATAGTTTATTCCTCATCTTTTGATCTTCTTTGTGAGTTGGAGTGATTCCCATAGAAACTCATATAATCCTAATGTAATCATTGATATTTAATTATTACACATTATTTACCTAAAATATTTCATGGTATTAGAGTGGGTTGAGTACCTTAGATAGCCTCTTAGGAGTTTTTTCCAATACTGATTATGTTTTTCTCTTGCATCTTTTGGATGAACTTGAGAATTAGAAAGGTTTATGAAAAATACTTGTTTGCGGAGGGTTATTTGTTTAGAGTGATTTTTTGTTGTTTCTTTTTGGATCTTGATTGAAGCATGTCAAAGATCACCAACAAAATTAGATTATATAGTAGCACTCTCAATTTTGTTCTAATTGAACATTGGAGGATCCATATATAGGTGATTATTATATCATTTGTGCATACATCTAGAAGAGATTTGAACTAATTTAAAGGTTTTTATTTATTAAAAATACATTTTTTACCTTCAATATCAAGTTATAATTTTTTTTCGAAACTCCTCCAAATCTACCTCTAAAAAATCTAATTCTACCAGTCAACTGTGATTTTGTTCCTCATTTTTTGGATAAAAACCATTTATGATTGTAAATAAAATAGAATTTAAACAAAATCAGAATTTTTTTTATTTTTAAAAAAATGGAAAAAAACATTATTTGATATCAAAAAAAATAAAAAAAATAAAAATGGACTTTACAAATGTTTTTAAGGCAAATAAGTGGTCAATGATTTTGGTTTTTCTAATGATTTTACAAGTGTTTTTGGAATTTTCTTGGTATCTCAACTTGATTGAGAATGATGAGATACTAAATGGTTCAAGCTCAAAAAATGGTGAGAGAGTTGTTTAATATGCTCAAAAAATGGTGAGAGTGTGGTTCAGGGTATTAATAAAATTGAAAGAGTGTGGCTTAGATTGTTCACAAAATGGTGAGAGTGTGGCTTAGGTTACTCAAAAAATGGTGAGAGTGTAGCCTAGGTTTCTAAAAAAATGGTGAGAGTATGGCTTAGGTTATCACAAAATTATGAGATCATGGTGTAAAAAGGGTGACTAAGATTACCTCAACAAGTATCAAACATTGCCTACATAGTCTCAAGATAGGACCTCAAATCACTATAGTTTCACCTTATAGTGGAAAATTTTGACTATTGTAACAACCAATTCAAACAAAATAGACACAATTAGTATAAATGCATAGTATGGCATAATAATGGCAAGTTGGTATGTCAAGGCATGATAAACAAGTGTGGATCTTAGTTTTCCCATAGGTGGTTATAATTTAGGGAATAATGGCATAGGTCAATGATACTAATTTAGCCATAGGAAGTTATATTTAGTAATAAGACTAGTTAGACACTAATTTTTTCATAGGAAGTTATAATCAATCACACTTGGTATAGAGAATGAAATAATAAATGAAGGATGAAAATACCAAACTTTTGTCTTAATACTCAAAAATACTACCTATGTCTAGAATGCTTGAAATAACTACTGAAATTGAATCTGAATCCTTTTGTTGAAAGCATCAATGGAACCAAATGGAATAGAACAAAGGTCATAGGGTTAGGTAGGGAGGGAGAAAATAACTTGGTTGATGGGAAGGTATGGTAAAATGGATAGGTGATAGGAAAATGTGATAGGTTAGTAGGATGATGGGATGGTAAAAGGGTATAGTACAAAGAATATTGATAAAATGATACAACTTAAAATGATCATTGTAGATAATATACCAAGCCACTCAAGTGTAGTACCACTTGAGGTGGATAATATTCATCGACTCATCAAGTTCACATTTGTATAGTCTAGTAAACCTATATGCTACTATTCTAAATTATGTTATAATAATGAAAGGACCAACCTAGTTGGGTTTGAACTTGCCTTTATGATTCTTTTTAGTCATGGTATTATTTTCATAATCTTTAAATGCAAGGTCACCAAGTTTAAATTCTCTATGTTTCATGAATCGATTATAGTGGCATCAAAGCTGGTTTTGATAGGCTTGAAAATTATTTGCCACATGCATGCATTTTTCATCAAGTAACTATAGTTATTATAGGCAATCTACTCCATAGTCATTGTAATCTAAGACATGCTTAAAAGAGATGCGTAGATAAGGTAACTCTACATCAATGATAAGGATGGTTTTTTTAACATAAAAAAGTGATTATGGAATGGCTCCTATGGGTGTATGATGATTGGTATAATATTCCCAAAGGGCATGGAATATCTAAAGGTGCTAATCATGATTGGCATCATTGAAAATCTTTTTGAGAATGTTAACAATGGTTTTATTTGATTCTTTGGCCTAGCCATTACCTTGAAGGTAATATGTCATGGAGAAATGTCATGTGATGTTGTGTTCAGTACATAACTTTTTAGCATCCTTGTTCTTGAATGACCCTCCATTATTAGATATAATGTCAGAAGGGATATTGTAGTAGCAAATAAGATCATTAAAAAATTACTAGGAAATTTGTTTTCTAGTCATGTAAGTGAGGGGTATAGCTTCAACCCACTTAGTGATATATTTAGTGGTGGTAAGGATATGTCTATGACCATTAGATGAGGTGGGATTGATCTTCCTAGTGAGGTCGAGGCTCCATGTATCAGATGGTCATGGTGTTAACATAGGTTTCAGAGTTTTGGTTGGGGCATGAATTAGATTAGCATGTTATTGACACTTGTCACACTAATTTACATATGTAGCCACATCTGCATCCATTATGGGCTAATAATAACTGGTATGCAAGATATTTTTTTATAGTACTGACCCACTAGTGTGGTATCCACATACTCCTTTGTGAACTTCTCATAATTCTAGTGTATATTATACTAAATTAAAACAATGAAGTAGAGCTCCATCAAAACTAAGACAATAAACAGTTGATGCAAGTAAGGTATAATGAGTGGTTTGGTGGATGAAGGATTTGGATTATTTTTAGGTTAATCTAGGTGACATATTTTTGTTATGGAGGTAGTTATAAAGGTTTGAATACCATATAGAGATAGGACTAATAATATCACAAATCATCATGATGGTTGAAGGTTCATGAGATGGTGTTAACAAATTCTCAGCAAAGAACTGATAATCTTTAGCTATGTCTATTTTTTGAATCAGAGATCCAATAGTGTCCATAATATCATTGGTTCTATTACTTGCCCTTGGTATATGCTCAAACTGAATGTTAGCAATCTATTGCTTGAGAGTGTTGACCATGGCCTTGTATGGAACTAACTTGTCATATTTTGTCTAAAAATGGTATGTAACTTAATTGATGATTAACTAAGAATCATCATAAACCTTGAGATGAGATATGTTCCATTATATCGCTTATCAAATCCTTACAAAAAGTGGCTCATATTTGTCCATGTTATTGGTACAAGGAAAGCTGATCTTAAATGATTTAAGGATGAGATCTTCTTGTGGTTTAATAAATAAAAATCCTACCCTATATCCATGTGCTATGAATGATCCATCAAAATACATATTTTAGTGTTTACTTATAAGAGGTGTGTACTTGATGGTCATTATGGATTCAACAACAAATTAGAATGTCAATGGCTCTATATTAGTAAGGGGTGCTTCAACAAGTTGATCTGCAAGAACTTGTTGTTGAATGGATTTTTGGTTGAAGTACTTGATGTCAAACTTAATTATAAGAATGATCCATTTATCCATGAGACCTTGTAAATCTATTTTAGATAGTATATACTTGATTGAATATAATTTTTAAATAACCATGGTCTTATTTTTAACATGTAATGGTGTCATTTGTAAGTAGTAAGGACCATTACTAGATAGGATTTTTTTATGGGCATATAATTATGTTCATACATAACCAATGTATGACTTAAATAGTAAATGGCATGGTCTTTTCAATTATCATTGTGCTGACCCAAAAGTGCCCCTAGGGCATTGTCATTAGATAATAGATAAAACAATAATGGATTTCCTAGCATAAGAGGAAATAAAACAAGTGGATTTGCTAGATAGTCCTTTAGCTACTAAAAATTTGTCTCATAGTGATAATCATAATGAAATATGACTCCCTTATTTATAAGATGTGTAAAATTATGTATTTTTTAGCTAATTGTGTTATAAAGCATCATATGGACTATATGTTTCCTTATAAAATGTAGATTTACTTCAAATTAGTCAATGATTGAATCTTTGTTATGGCTTGGACTTTAGCTGGATCAACTTCAATGCCTTGGCAAGATGCAATAAATCCAAGAAATTTTTTTGATGTGACTCCAAATACATATTTCTTAAGATTAAGTTTTACCTTGTACTCACTCAATCTTTCAAATATTTAGTGTAGCACTATTGGATGATTGGCCCTAGTCTTTGATTTAACAAGAATGTGATCGACATAGTCTTTAATAATTTTATGCATCATTATTAAGACCAAATGTCATAACTCTATAATAGAATGTTTGACATAGAGTGGTGAACATTATCTTATGTTATTCTTCTAGTGTTATCCTGATCTAGTTATACCCTAAAAAGCCATCCACTAATGAGAGCATTTTGCAACCCACTATGGAATTTATGATCATGTCAATATTTGGTAATTAAAAGTACTATATATGGAAAAATTTATTTATATCATTTAAATCCATATAGATTATTATCCCTTCTATATTTTTTCTAACTAGCATCACATTGGAGATCCACTCTCAATAATCAATTGATTGAATACATCCTACTTTTAAGTGTTTTTACAACTCTTTTTTCACTAATACAATGATGTCATGATGCATCTTGTGTAACTTTTGTTTTACTAATTTTTCATCAATATTGACCATAAGGTGGTGAAAACCCAAGGTAAGGTCCAAACATGGCATGTTAGAATATGCCCATGAAAATATATCTATAAATTCCCTCAAAAGGGCTTAAGGACTTCATGCTCCTTCTCAATAAGGTTCACACCTAACTTGATCCACTTTTGGTTTTATGTGGACCTAATTTTAATGTTTAGCCATGTGATAAAACTATTGGAAATTATTGAAGGTTTCAATCAAAATCTTGTTGTTCTTCAAAATTAAACTTAGACTCATAGACAAGTTCATTATTGGTGGTATGCTGAGCTATGGTCAAATAAGGTTGAACACCCTCATATAATGAAACCTAAAAGAGTTTTTCACCACTAGACTAACCTTTTTCTTTACTTTTACCCTAGTCAAAAAGCACCTGAAAGAGGTTTTCACTTTGAGACCTCAATGTTTTAATATTTTCTTTTAGCCAAGGGTGTTCACCACTCTCTAAAATAGGATTTAGGATCCAAATTGATTGAGAGCCCTAATTTATGGTTCCCTAATGAAACATTGTCTATAAGGATTATAAAATCACATAAAGCCTCATTATTTTGCAACCCATTAATTGGTACATTAGACTCTTATTGGTCCCAATCTATTAGTTAGGGATAACACAATGGTAGTGGGTTGTGATGAATGACTGGTCTAAGGGTATAAATAGAATGGGTGTCAAATATATTTGTCTTAGATAGGTTTTCAAAAAATATATTATCAAACTCTACTTCAATGTTAACATCCTCATCACTAGTCGACTGTGATGGAACACAAGTAATGTATATGGGGTCACACCTAGGAAGTTTAAATCTAATTCTACATGGTCCTTTGTATTTGGTCATGGAAATGGGCTCAAGTGATCCTTATTGGTTTAGCCTTATGCCTCTTCTTTCATAGTCATGATTCTTCATGATCTTATTCGGAATAGGTTACTTGGCATTTTCATAACAATCATCCTACTTAGCATTGTATAACCATGATTCATCTCCCTCAAGAGGGTCTTATTCTAGGCCAGATGTGGGTACAAAATTGATGGGTCTTTTAATTTTTCCCTTTTGTTTCTATTTTGGATGAAGTATCTTGGATTTAGGTCCTCCAAAGGACTTTAGGTTCTCTAGAAGATTTGCAATGTGAAAGGTATCATGCGTTAAATACTCTCCTAGGACATTGGATAAGATGGTATAATGATTGGATATCTTAGGAGGTGTTATGTGAAAAATGGAATCAAGGATATTAAAATTAGTTTAGTTATCTTCTAGTGAATTAAGGAGTATGTAATTTCCCTTATCTTGTTTGGCCAATATATTCATGCTAAAATGATAGTTATAACTCTTGAACTTAGCCTCTAGGTGTTTACAATGTTCATATGGATGCAAATCTCCCAGTATAAAAACATTAATACCTAAAGGGGAGAACTTGATACATTGGTAAAACATCGATGGGACTACATGAATTTCACAAAAATAAGGTGTACCCAAAAAACTATTATATGAAAAATCAAGATCTAAAACATGGCAAAGTGTATCATGGGTTAAGGACACAAGAAAAACTAGTAAATAGATGGTGCTTTATGATTCTCATTCCTCATTATCGTAAGATTTGATGGTTAATATCTTTAGTTGAGGATCTACCATTATGTACTAGAAAAACTTGATGAACTTTATAGATACTATGTTTAGACCTTATCTATTATCTACATAGACACATTTCACTTTGTGCCACTTTATGCAAATTTCAATGTATAAGGGGTTATCATGTAGTGAGCCAAGGGGCCAAGGGATGACATGTCACTTTGGTTGAAAGTGACTTATTGGGCTAGAGCTAGGTGTCTAACCAAAACTTGGAATTTGTCAGGGGATATGTCAATTAAAATAGTGGATTGGCTAAGGAACTCATTCAAAATATCCTTGTGGATTTTTGACATACACAAAAAATCTTAAATGAAGATTTTTGTGGGCATCTTTTGTAATTTTTGCACAATGTCAAACTTCTTTTCTTAGTTAGTATTAAATGGATTATTATAAGGATGAATAGTTAGTTGGGTGACGGGTAAAGTGGTAGATGGTTATGGGCCTAAGATATTAATCTTTGACCTTGGAGTTATGATTTCACAATTAAGATTAAACACTAGAACATGATTACTAGCAAATGATGTTGATTATGGTGGACTAGATAAGATAAGTCTTGATTGATGGTGTACTTGTACATGATCATAAAGCAATGATGAGTTATCAGTATAATGTCTAAAATTAGTAATCCCCACTTATTGGTATACTTGTATATGGTCCTAGGTCAAGGAAGGACTATCAAAGTGATTTTTTGGATTAGCATTATTTAGTAAAGGTCTTGATTGATTGGTATTTAGTCTTAGGTTAATGGAGATGGTGTCAAGGTGACCTCATACAATATGGACTACAACTCTATTATAGTCATGTGCAAATGCATGGTAGGTCTATTGGTTATTATCATTTTGACCTTAGGTGTGTCCATTATTTGGATGTTTTTGGTTTTGCTATTAGTGATTTTGTTGATTCTATTGGTTTAGCTTTCGTTGTTGAAGTTGTTGTGTTGGTGTTGTACTAGCCATTTTTGCTATTGTTATTATTATTGTTGTAATTACTATTGTGGTTGGTTATTATGTTGGGGAAAGGGGTTTTGATAGATTTCAGGGTCTGATTAGAAGTAGAATCACTATCATCTAATTTTATCTCTCCATTCTCCAACATATTTCGAATCAAATGTATAACTTGCATATAATGATGTAGATTATATCCTTTAACCTGATGATATTCATAGAATTCATTTTGGTTGTACTAATCAAGATAAGGGATGCCATGAAGATAATGTTTTGGTATAGGCCAACTAATTAGATTAATGGTGGTGAGATTGAAAACATAGATTCAATAGTTTCTCTAAGGTCACTAGAAATGTGATGAGTAGGCACTATTCTTCTTAGAGGAAGAGATTACAATGGTAAAGGTTATTACATTTATTATGTGGATCTAGGCTATTGCACTTACTGCATTAGCTGAAAAGGTTTTGGATGAAGAGTAAATTGAATATGTTTCATGGATTGAGTAGATGGTGTTTACACCATTTGAACATGTGATTACTCTGTTACTCCATTCCAATAACATTTTTGTTGTGATTAAATTTCCTTGGTCTTTAATTATTATTGGTCTATTCTAGTTGTGATGCTTGCGCTTGGACTTAATGTTGGTTTTGGCCATTTAATATGTTGATACATTGAATCTAATTTTATGAGGTAATTTTGATGATCTATTTATTAATAAGATCTCACTCGATTAATAAACCTTTATCAATGATTTCCTTAAAGGTATGTGCACGTTGTAGTTATAGATGATAAGATATCTCAATATGTAAATTTTTAGTAAACATAATGGATAACTATTTATCTAGTAAAACATGGGTGAATTAGCTTGTAAGGGATCTTCATTGTTGTAGATAAATTACAAATATATCACTAAAATTTTTTTTTGGGTTGAATCAAGTCGACCAAAGATATTTCATGTTTGAGATTATATGAAAAGTGCTACACAAACTTGTCTAAAAGATCATCAAAATTAGATACTAAATTATTGGGAAAATTTAAGAAACACTCCAAGGCTTATCATTCTAGAATTATTGGGAACAATAAAAAATGTATGTCACTATATGCCACTAGTTAACATGTAACAAAGAACTCTATCAAATGGGCCATGGGGTCACCTTTGCCCTTGTATTTTTCAATTTTTGATGATTCGTATCTTGGAGGAAATGGTATCTGAAAGTAATCCATGTTGAAGAACTAAAAACACATGTAATCCAACTCATAATTTTTGGTTTATTTCCCATCTTGGATGGTAGCAATTCCATCCTTCATCTTTTGTAGTTCTTGGGATATGAAACTAGACAGAATATTAGCTTGAGGCAAAACATTAGCCTGGTAAGATGGTTTAACAATCATAAGTAGATCAATTTGAAAGGGGTATAATATAGGTATTATATATAATATATTGGTTTTTTTAAAAATTTACTAGGAATATTCATACATTGATTAAGGTTTGCTTGTTAGAATTGTACATAATGTGGTTGTGCGAGATTCTGGTTTGGGTTAGGTAAGTAGGTCTAATTTTGGGGATGTTGAGGTTGGGATGGAGAGATATGGATATATCATTCCTACTAGGTTTTAATAAATATCTATTTATAACTAATCAAATCTTGTTGTATAGGGGGTGCTTGTGAACCAAGACCCTATCATTAAACTAGTGGCACATTTTACATATAAGGCAAAGGTTGCCTAATTGGCACTTGAGGAACATGGGAACATTTTTTTTGCATGAATCCCTATTGATAATATTATTTTTGTTTGAGATTAAAAATGTTTCATTGACCAATAATTTTAAACTATTGATTAGAAATTGTTTTCTTTTGAATTGGTAAATTGGTCTGTCAAGAAAGAGGTATGTTCATTGCTACTTGGTGAGGTGGAACATTGGTTTCTCCCGATTGAGGTGGTAATATATTTTAGCTTTGATACATTGGTATGTTATATTATGCCTATTATTGTAGAATATTAATCATTTCATATTTAGTAATATTCATCACATTTTGTTGTGTAGGCATTACATTGGTCACAAGCTAACTAACTAATCCTATCAATTGAGTGCTTGAAAAAGTAGCTAGATGAGGATTAGTAGTGGTAGTTAGTTGAGGATGGGACATAAAAACTCCTACTCCCTAATTTAGATAACTATTAATGGTGTTAACTAAAGGTACACTTGTTTGGGTACTAATTATTTTCATATCCACACCCCTTTGGTTTGGATTGGACGTTACTTACGTGTTGTCCACTATGTTTTGCTCAATATTCTGTATAGAAGTAGAAGACACATTTTCAATGGTAGGCACATCAAATAATTTATCAAATAAAGTGTTTTACATAAAGGGGTCTACACCCTAATTATCGTAATGAGTCAATTCTATTAATAGCCATGTCAAAGGAACTAAATCAATGAGATTCCTATTGGACATCATCATTTGGTTTAAATTGCATGCTAGGTTCAAATACATTTGGTATACTATATATATTTATACAAAGTGATGATCGATGATTTCCTTTCCTTTGAAAATAATATTAGGATCTTGATATGCCATTTGGACTAGAGCTAAAGGATTTTTAGAAGAAGCCTATTTATTATAAATTATGTTGTGATGCATTTATACTAGGCTTGACAAATTCTCATGGGGAAAGTCTGGTAGAAACATGGCTCCTGATTCTATAGCTCTAACCAAAATTTTGTCCTTGTTTTCTAATAAGTGATTCTCAAATAGATAAGGATCATATGTGGATGGTGTAGTAACATAGTACAATTTTTGAGTAACTGGTTCTTTAACTATATGTATTAAAGAGAGATACTACACTATTTGTTCTTGATCCTACTCTAATTAAGAGGGCATGTTTACCAAATAATGAGCCAATGGGTCTTGGTTTTGTTCTCCTACTTAAGTGTTATAAAATGGATAATAATCCTTTTCATAAGTAATTTTATCTGCATAGGGGTCTTGACCCATTTCTTTTTGTGTAACCACATTACTAACTCCTAGATTCTACATGAGGCCACTACGAGTGTAGGAATACATGTCAGGATCCATAGGAAATATTTTTCAACAAAAGCAAATAGATTTATATAAATTATAAAAATGAGATGTCTAAAAGAGGCTTAAACTTTGTCTAACTTGGTCAAAAGGGTAGATATTTATATCCAAAAAAAATTATGTAATGATCTATGATAAAACAAGATAATGTCAAGTATCCAACATTACACATCTCACATAAAAAGGTAATGTAAAAGGATCGTAAATTAAAATGCCAAATTCTAGGTCAAAGTGTTTCAAATCAATCTAATCTAGGAAAAATAAAATTTTCTAGGTCATTTGGCCAAATACAACATCAAAAGTTAGGCTCAAACAAATTATGTGCTAGACTTTTTGCCTAATGGTGTCAAAAGTTAGGCTCTAAAAGATGAGATATTTAATCTAACAGATTTGAAACACTTCTAACAAAAACTAGGCATTTGACTCTTGGACATAAAATTAATCAAAAAGTACAAGGTATGAAATAAATGGCCCTTTGAGATAATTTATTTTCTCCCAAATAATGGAACAACCCCTTTTTTTTTTACTAATAAGCTAGGCAAAGGTGAATGGTGTAACCATGTTAGATAAAGGCTCTCAAAGAAAATTTTAAATGGTTAGAACTTTAGAACAACTTGGAATCGATGTAAGTAGGCCTATGAAATTAGTTTTAAAATAATCTTAGTATTATAACCATGATAAAATTATCAAAAGGTGTCATAAATGCTTGTTTCAAGACTCTAAGGCAAAAATGATATTAACACAATTTTGACAGCATAACACTATTCTCCTCAACTCAAATGATACCCATACACAAAGATGGAAAATTTTATAAGGCAAAAGTGTGATATCAAATGGACCTATGACAAAAGGTGAAAAAGGATGGATGATGAAAAATGTGGTATATGACTCAAAGCTTGAGTGATACATAAGATGAATTGAGTCCTATTAAAAGATGATAATGATGTTGAGTCTAAAAAACACCCTCCATTAAAATTTGGAATTGAAGTCAAGTGCAAATTGGCAAATACAATTTAACACATCAACCTTTAAAATATGTAAGAGTCCAATTTTTAATTTTATCTATCAATAAGGGTCTTATACGAAATGTGGCAAAAGGTATGAAATTAAATGGGTAGTATAACTATGCCAAATTGGAAGTTATGACACAAAGTTTATTATGATGAAATTGAACAATAAAAAATATGTTTTTCACTTGGGTAGCAGAATTCCTCCTTTTTCAAAGAAATTTGGAAACAATGTGTTTGGTTATGTCATTTTTGTTAACACCACATTTTGACTCCACACAAAACCTAAGTAATCTAAGACAAAGACTAATTACCTAACTAATCATCTTAAATCCTAAATTGGCAAGGTATGGTAAATTGGGGTTAACTAAAATAACAAGTTTTTGAATGTTTCTCAATGGATCCCATGTATACCAACTTTCACATTAGAAAACAAGAGAATAAACACATCAATTGGGTCCATTTCATATTGATTGTTATAAAACGGTCTTGCCCTTTTTAAAACCACTACATATATCACTTAGTTTATCATGATTTCAAACATTATCATACATCCCATGGGCTTAACCTAGTGATAGGAGATGGGTTAACTGCTCAAACCACTATCCCAGTAGCTGATCCCAATTTAAATACCCCCATGGAGAGGGGTTGAATAAAATACTAGTAGATGAAGCCCCAAGCTAAAGCTTCCCTAAAGAACTCATGGGAGGTAATGAATTCCCCCTCACAATCCAATATTAAATGAAATAAATAACAAGTAAAAGAGATTTAAAGTTTATTTCTAGTTCGCTCGAGACATGTGGATCTTGGGAAGAGCCTTGACAACTTCTCTTTTATGCCTTTAGACTAAGGTAATTTATAATGAAGTTGGCACTTTTGATCTGAAAATTTCCCTAAAGGGGATGGATGGGAGAGCATACGTGCACAACCCCCTATTTTCTCAAACAAATATAATATAAGCAAACAATTATAATAACTTTGTAAAAACTTGAAGTTTATTTAATATTAAAACACTAAATGAAATGTGTGGTGATGTTCTTTATCCCCTTAGATTTAAGATGTAAAAACTTGTATAATTTAAAATAACAATAAAAGAAAACATTCAATTAAATGTCTAAGTTTTCCTTTTATCCCAAATAAACAATTCCTAGTTCATTTTAAACATTCTAAAGAGGTCTAAAAAACAAGATTTAGCAAATTTTCAAGTTGGTCCTACAAGGAAAATGTTAGTATGGTGTTTAGCCTTGAAGCATTTTTCCATGTGAAATAAATAAATTTATAGCATGAGATCTTAGGTTTCACATAGTTCAATCTCACTAATCCATATTGTAATCTCATGACTTTGTAAAACCATGACTCAGATAGGCAATATCTCTATTGGTTTAGTCTAGTATAAATACATAATATCACTACTCAGGGTAACAATCTCACTATTTAGGTTAACAATATTGTGAGTTAGGTCCATAATCCCATGAGTCAGGTCTACAATCCCACTATTTTAGTAGGAAAAATTAATCTTTGGGTTCACAATCCTATAACTAAGAGAGTTGTGGTATTGTCACTTAACCTTGATGATCTAAGTTAACTGCTAGCAATTTAGCTATAATACCATGACTTGGATCAAAAATATCTCTATTAAAAAATAGTGGTATTGTAATATCATGAATTATAAGTCATGGTATTACAATATCATTACTATTTAGTATCAAGATTGTGAAATAACTATTAGTGAATAGCAGGATTATAATATCACTACTAGACCAATAGATAGAGATAAATGTTAAGCCAAAAATAGTAAAAACATAATATCACAACTTGGAATGACAAATCCATTAATGTCTTAGTGGTAGGATTAGGGTATAGAGGAAAAACCCATGACTCTATATGGACAAAACCATTACTTATAAAATATGTATTTTTAGCCAAATTTTTACCTTCCTTGCTTCCACACTCAAAGATTCTGTAAGGAAAAAGTTAGTAGTTTACTTGTAGGTTCTTCTCAACTAAATTTGTGATGCTAAGTCCCATTAGGCATGCCATTATGTATACTATGAATTTGACTCAAGAGGGGATGGTTAGTATCATGTTAGTTCCAAAATAAAAATAAAATGAAAGAAACACACTAACTAGTATAACACTTCTAGTCCTAGTCACTAGGGGGAACATGGTGAAGAATACAAATGAACAAAGCACAGCTAAAATGCAAGAAAATTAACTTTCTTACCTTATTTTATTTTCCAAGAGTATAATTTAATTGTCTTTCTTAGATTATTCTTAAGAGGTCTTCATCAATGGAGTGTGGCTACCTTCATCTCCTTTTGGCACCATTTACTTGGCTTGTGATGGCTTGGGTCAATATTTGGCCATAATAACACTACATCAAGATGTGTCTTGAATTTATTTGGGCATGGAAAATTTGGATTAAAATATATTTTAGACTAATTTATGCATGATAAGTTTACACCAAAAAGCATAAAAAATCAATAGGTAAGGCATCCTATTTATAGATTTTGTAAAATAACTAAAATGAACCCGAACCATCTATCTCAAGATGAATATGTGTGTCTAAGTGTCCATTAAATTTTTGAGGCAAAAATAAATAAATTAAATCATAAATATTTGGGATATAGGGGCATTAAAGAGGCATGGAAGGTGTTAATGATGCATGGGAAGGACTAATGTTGATATGTTATGCATTTATGGCCTAGGGATAGCTTTCCAAGAAATGATGTCATTTGATGATGTAGAAACTTAATATAAATTTAAAAAAAGAAATACTCAATAAGTTCCATGGAATTCTTAATTAGGCTCTTTATTCATATTATTTTACTTTAATCACGATTAGTCAACTTTGATGAAAATCTTGGTAATTGGTGCACAAATTAATCAAATTGATCAAAATGTCATATTATTGGCTCAAACTTTGACTGAATTTGAATTAGGATGAAATTTTAGATTCATTGGATATATTATATAATTTATGATGTTGTCAATACAAAATAAAAAATGCACGTGCCTTATGCAATAAATTTTTTAGAGAAGAGCAATCTAGAGCACCCAATTGTGAAAATGTCATTTTGGCTCAAAATGATTTGATCAAAGTTAGCTATCTCATAATTTGCATTTCCAAATTTAATGATACTATGGCCAAAATATTTACTTTAATATGATAGTTTTAAATCTTTTAACACATTTTACTATTTTTAGGCCAAATTATGCATTTTGAAAATTGGTCAAATGCCTAGTTAAAGGTCATTGGTGGCTAGTTTTAGGTGTCTATAGTGATCAAATGGTATGTGGATAGAGAAAAATTTGGGAAGCACACAAAGATTGATGTAAAATAGAGTGTTCTTTGTGTCATCATAGGCTATAAACATGCTAATGCTTTTTAGGTCTCGAGGCTAAATGGAGAATATTTATCGATTCCCATCAATGGGATCCATCTCAAGCACTGATATTGAAGTGTTTTTAAACTATTATATAGTGGTTTATATATATTTTATCTCATACAAGTATTAAAACACAATATCTTTGTAATTTTATTTCCCTAAGTGTTTTTACACATTTATTTTGTTCCTTGCTTTCTCTTGTTATTGAAAGGTGAATCCTAGTTTAGTTTATTTAGTAATAAGCTGAGAAGGTTACATCTAGGTTGAAATCTTAGAATATGAGAAGTTTAGGATGATTCTAAGACTACATGCCTAATTTATTTATTTATAAGGCTACAATATTTTTTATTAGTAGGTAATCAACCCATAGAGGTAACCAAGAATGTTGACAATTTTTTTGTCACCATGAAAGAGTAGAATCCAAATCTCAAATCAAGGCTTTAGATTTAGTAAAAAGGTTTTTAAATTTATATTTTATATTGGTAGAAGTGGATAACTCAATAATTAAGTAAAGGACTTATCATGTTTTAAAAAATTAGTCTTTGAGCTTAATAATTTATCTATCTTTTACTATTTGGATTTCGTGTGTCATGATTAGTCAAAACTTATGCAAATTAATTTTTTTATGAAGGTTTTGGGTATTAGAAATATTTATTCCAATGAAATAAAAAAATTAAATCCTAACGAATTATTTTCAAATAATTTATCTAATTCTTTTCTTTGTCATAGATTCTATGAAGGCAAGTCCAAACTTTTATTTTGAACAAAAGTTCTGAAAGCACAAGTTCTAAACACTAGGCTATGTCACACTTTCTATATAAAGGGGAAATGATTTTCCACTTATTAGATTATTCAAAATTTTCATGGATTTAGGTTAAATTTTTATTATCAATAAGACTTATCCATTTTTATTTGAAAGTTACCCAATGGGTCGAGAATTGTTTTTGACATAGCCATTTTGGGCTTCTTTTATCTCTCAATGAAAACTTTAGGATATTTTGAGACAACATTTGATGGAACCCTAATGATACATTTATGGATTCATAATTTCAAAATCATAATAGGACTTTATTCCAATTGAAAAAAATCTTGTGATAATCATTCACATATCATGATGGCCTATGCCACTTTAAAAATACTTTCAACATTTAAATGATTTTTGAAAGGTTGCCTAGTTCCATATGTCAATATCTTAATGGTCCTTAGCCCTTTAATAATGATTTTTTATGATTAATTAAATTTATTTAAATTTTCTTGATATATATCCATGTCAATAAATTAATAGGTTAGTGGGATGTTTCCATGTGTCAAAATCTTGATGACTCAGAGAATTGAAAACATCCATATAGTTCAAAACCCTTTGGTCTAGTGGGTCAATAATATTAGGGCATGTGGCATAATCCCACTAATCTACTCTTCTGAATATTTATGTGCAACCCAAACATGATTTTAGATCCCTTATATAGTTGGTGAGATGGATAACACCACATATCACAATCACACTTCTTTGTGGCCCTAGGGTGGTCTATGAAAACACAATAGTGTGTTATATTAGTGGGTGAGAGGGATAATGCCATGTGGTGAGATCCCACTTCACCATAGGAGGAATATTAACCACTACATTTAAATCCTTATTTGAGAAATGGAAGAGTGAGAAGGATTGATTTGGAGATGGAATAAATTAAGCACATAATGGTAGGAGTGCCTAATGAATATGAGAGCATCAACTAGAACTCAATAAATCCTAGCTAATAGAGCCTAGGTAAAGCATTGGAAAATAAGAATTTTCCATATGGTGAATCTCATAGATATATATTTTAAATCTTAAAGTAATTATGGAGATGACACATGGATGGCATGGACATCAATTGAGGCTCAAAAGATTAAAGGGTTGATGTGATCAAGTAACAAAGGAGGCAATGAATGGGATAATCTCATGCCATCAATGTACCATCCTAAAATATGTGTCCCATTTGGCTACCAAGACTATCATAATAAAGATTATTAAAATTAGAGTGTGGTATATCTTGTGATATGAATGACTCGAGGATATTGTAGTTAGCACAATGAATTGAATTAATCTTGAGTCTATAGAATTTAATGTAAATATAGATAATAACATTAAGTTGTGAGTGAGACTATCATAATAAGATAATTAACATATAATTTAGGATAAAGAACTATCTTAACTATAATCAGGGCATGAAAGTCTCTAGGGAGCAACATTGAAAGTAGAAGTGGCATTATTAAGCCAAAATATTCTAAAGTAATAATTCCATGAGATATATAGCCACATTCATGTACATGAAATATTTAAAATTGAGTTATGGCCATTGAGATATTAAATATTAGTTTCTACACAACTAATAGGAAAAGGGTTTATACTAATAGTTTCAAATTTATGGTAATCATCACCATGACTCAAGGATGATGTTAGAGTCTTGATTACCTTTGGCCATCCCTATCTGATTTGTAGAGAGACTTTATGACTCAATTTATGATATTTAATTTTATTCTCATAAATATATTTTTTTACTGTAATCAATGAACCATGGGATTCCCATTTCCTATAAAATCTAAGTTATTACATTATAAAAAGGTCAACATTTATAGGCATAGTAATGCTACCAAAATTTTCCATTAAAGAGCCCTTTAATACCTGATCCTTGCAACTAATGAGAATTGAGTTTTTTTCATCATGTTTCTTGTATTATGTGGGTATTTTTTATTTTTTTATTTTTTCATGTGGGTAGTTCTTTCCCCTCTCAAATTTTCCATCCATTTACTCCATTGTGCAAAGTTCGGTTATGTATTATAAGTCATATATTCTGAATGTTTAGGTCTATACATACACTATTTGTCGATAATTTCTCATATTTATAGTGTTTTATTGTGTACTTCATCTTCTTATGAAATAATTATGAAATTTAATTATCCATTTTGGATATCATGTAATGTTTTCTCTTTTTTTGTAGTTGTAGTGTGTTCTTAAATTCCCATAAAGGTTTTCATTATATTATTGGTGCATCACTTTTTACATTTCATCAATGCCATTTCTCCCCTTTGACCTAAATAAATATTAGAGTTAAAACTAGTAGCATATATATTTTCAAATCTTTTAGGCCTGCATGTTGATCCTAAATTACAAACATTTAGATTAGAAGGAATCCATCCTTATTTTAAGGTTCATCGCAAGGAATGAAAGAGTCCCACACCTTGGGGGATGATCCTATTATCTCACTGAACCATCATCCAATTCTGTGAGTGCAATATTCGAGAGATAAAAATTTAATCAATGGTTCTTAGACTCAACCATATTACTAAAGGGAGACAACTTATACATACACATAAAATCTTGATTATTGCATCTTCGAAGGGTTAGTGTATCAATGTGTAGTGAGAAAGAAATGCACACTGTTCATGCCCCCTCATCACATATATTTTAAATGGTGTATAATTTTAATATGTATCTATAATTTTAGGAATTTTCATGGAATATGCACCTATACTGTGTCAAAAGATTAAATATTTTACAAAATATAACCTTTGTTATGTAAATTGTATATAATATATGTCTAAAATCTAAAAAACTTTCTCCTAAATTTTTGAAAATTAGTGCGAAATAAATAATATTTTTCCAAAGTGGGTATATTAATCATGTAAAATATATTAAATTATACCAATTATATTAACTATATCTATGTGGAATCATGTCTCAGTGACATACCCCCATTAATATCCCCCACTCCATTTTTGAAGTGAGGGGAATGAAATTTGGTAATCACTTTGTCTCAAAAGTATAAGATAACCATGCCATTTATGTACCAATCACTTATAAAATTATAATATAGTATTATCATGTCTAAATATGTGTATCAATGAAGCTCATATTATCCACTCATAATAATCCCTAAGATATATGGCATGAATCATGCCAATGTATAGGATTAAAAATAACAAGCTTAATAAATAATAAAGCACACAAAAAATAAAACTCAATTTCACACAAAAATTGGCCTAAGGATACTACAAACAATGGACATGTTCAAATGCTACATAATTAATGATAAGACATGCTCAAATTTATGGACACTAAATGATCAACACTCAGCGAACCATGTCCAATAAATAAGGAACATGTCCAAATATTCAACAATCAAAACAAGATATAAACAAATTATTACACTTAAGTAATCCATGTGATAATATGAATAAGTGAAATATAATAAATCAAAATGTTAGTAGAGGTTCCTTTAAATTCCAAAAAGAACATTTTAATGAGTATATGTCTGCATAGTGAACTACAAGATTTAAAAGTAGAGGATAGATTAAAAATTAGTTTATTCCTTTTGTTCCTAATTATTGAGTAGTTAGAGAAACATTGAATAGAAGAAAAATAATGTTCATTATTATTATATTACGAAGTAAATTATAATGAAAACATAGTATACATGTGCATAGAACATGTATACAAATACATTTAGAAGAACCATCGTTATATATTTATATTAATTTCATATATTTTGATCTATTTTACTTTTTATTAAAATAATATTTAAAGACCTTACAAAGGATCAGTCACTTTGTATTATCTATCCTTTTGTTTCTATCTAAGTAATATTTTCATATTCTATAGTATTTTGATATACAACATGTGTTGAATACATATAAAAAGAAATAAAATATAAAAAAATACATGTCACACACTTGACACATGTTAATACTCTATGATTTTACATTCTAAGTCTACTAATAACACTTTCCTATAGTTAAATAGTTTTCTCATCCTAAGACAAAGTCATATGAAGTGTGCCAAATTATGAACTAGTAGAGTTTCATGTGTTATACTGAGGGGCCAATCCAAAATCATTCCTTGAAATAATAAATCAATTTGTTTCTTGATATTGGATATATAAATAATAAGTTAAAATTAAAATGAGACCTATAACATTTTTGTATTAGTGAAAATATTCAATACAAGGCATGAGTTTCAGGTATCAATTTTGTAAATAACCATGTGGTAGAATGGCAGTAAGCGGAGTGGTTATTTACCTTAGATGGTTTAGATATGTTATGAGTCCAAAATATAATTGATATGAATGGGTGGATATAAAATATGGTTTACTTGGTCAAAAAAATCAAAAAGAGGGAAAGGTAAGGTAGAAAATAAGGGGCTTTATGACTTAGCTATGGAATAAACCATTCCAAGCTAGCTTCCTCTATCTTAGGTTGATCAGATGTTAAAGAATTAGAACATTATGAAAATTGACCTTAATATAGTTGAAAAATAGACACAATTAATAATCAAAGTAAATACTTTAAATATACTAAAAAATCATCATCAAAGATATGGTTATAAATAGACTACATAGCACATCCATGCCTCGAACCAGTAATAAATATGATCAATAATCAATGAGAATTAAAACTAATGATTTTTTGAATATGAATAATTGTAAAGTAAATATTCACATAAACTATTATATATTATATTAACCTAATGGAAATTATTAGTAACACAAAAAAATTAGAGAGAGAGATCACTTCAACAAAAACATAGAAAAAACCAAAAAACTTTATTGCTTGTATTAATTGTGAAATTATCCTCCCTTTGAAATTAAGGAAAAACATATACTTATAGATCAAGATGGGGATGCCTCATCCTCTAATATTATTCTAATTTTTGTGTGTATAAATAGTTAATGTGTATTAAAATTAGGAAATGTATGCATGTTTTACAATATGAATAAATATAAAGTGTAATTTAGACACAAAAGTGCTTCTATAAAATAACATGTAGATAAAAATAACAAGAATAAATAAAAATTGAAACAAAATCTTAGTTGAAACTATGAGATTAACATGAATCCAATAACTATGGTTTTTTATGTGGCATTTCCATTAATAGTGACTACAACTATAGTTGGAACTAAAGTGGTAGTTAGAGTCATAGGAGACATTAAAATTTGAACTGAAGTCATAAAATTTTTATATGGTGATAGTGGGGGAAGTATATTTGGTACGATTTCAAGAAATGGTCTTATAGTATTATATTTAGTACTATATCTAGTGACCATAGGTGGTGGTGTCAAAAGTTAAATATGATTTACATATGCTTCTACTGAAGCGACTAACTCTTCTTGTGCTTATAATGATTTATACTAATCCATGATTGTAAAAAATCTCAACTTAATAAATTCAAAATCACTAATGGATCTTTTTTTTAAATGGAATTTTGTCCATTAAATTTTCATGTGTGTCAATGAAATATTTGAACACCACATGGATGGTCCTTGTCTGATGCACTTTGTCCCTAAAAAATGTGATTAGTTGTAATTTTATTTTTAGGTGGTTCTCTAAACCTTTGCCTTAAAAATATCCACTATAATATATATTAATTTTTCAAAAAAAGTCATAGTAATTATTCCTTCTTGAGGTGTATCTAAACATGTCATATTTATGTCTCCAAGTAATTAAATAAGATTCTATTATTGGTTATAAAACTATTTTAATATTTATTGGAAGCACAAATAATGAGTCGGGGGGTGAATCATCTTAAAATCATTAATTCAATTATACTTAACATTCATGAACCATTCAATAAACATGTAGATCAATTAGAGGACAAAAAACCATACATATGAACATGAAATGCAAAAACACATTCCATATGTGGGAAAACCTCAAAGGGAAGAAAACCCAATGATCTCTATAAATTTACTTTAGTCTTATAATATAATAACCAAATTTAGTGAAGCACAAACTTCACATGGAGTACCAACTCCAACTAGCCAAGCACCCACTTGACAAGGGTTTAACAAGCACCCACTTTCAAGGAGGCACCAACCCCTGGATGACTCAGCACTAACTCAAAACACTTTATTAAATTTATCATATTTAGTAGACCTTATTTATCATATAATATATTATTATATCCTTATTCATCTCTTCTCTTTCTTTTATCACTCTCAAATTTCCTTCTAAGCTCTTTTTTCTCAACTAGGTCTCTTCAAGATAGATTAGGTCATATGACCTTGATATTAATATATAGTACCCTTGTTAGATATTTTAGATAGTTTATATACACCCTTATTAGTGTCTAAGATACCTCCTTTATCTCTTAAAATTTATATATCCTTTTCTTCAATTCACTCATACTCTAACTCATCAAATAGGCCTATTAGGCCTTGTTCTTATACTAGGCTCTTGATCATACACCTCATGGTTGGACACACACACTTTAATACTTATATTTTAAAAAAAATAATACTTATCACATGACAAAAATATTAATCAATAATTAAATTATGTCTTTCATATCTTAAATGGACCAAATCCTTCTTTAGGCCTTAAGGAAACCTAATTCAATTAGGCTTTCATTAGTACACGTTAACCTTTGATCTCTTTAGAGCACTTTTAAACTTCATACATAGTAGTAAAGATTCATATTCCACTAAAACATACCCATAATAATTTCATCATATGTTCATGACACTTTTTAGCACCAATCACCACTTGAAGCATGCCATTAGTACTATTTTAATTATGCCTTCACACAAACACAAAAATGTCTATCTTGAACAATAGAAGATAAAAGAATGTTTATACATACATGTATTATAATAAACCATATTAAAAAAACCTAAAATACCTCAAAAACATAACCAAGTTCATTATACTTCATTACATAGGGTAAAATGACTCAAAAACACTCTTGTAACTTGTTTACTCAGAACTACTAGTTTTCCTTAAAGATATGTCATGGTGACTTAGACCTCCAAAAAATGTATAGACATATTAAATGAATTATTTTTAATGTATATTATCCTATGATTTAATTACACTAGTATTGGATATAAATATAATATTTTCAAATGGCATTATTTTTCTTATAGACCAATCTCATAACCTTGTACTTCACTGTCCCATTTGAACCAAACAAGTCAAATTTTGAGTAAATTTTTCACTATAATAACTAACCTAAAAAAATTATATCAAAAATTAAAATTCATTTAAAAATATCCATGAACTTTGTTTCATCACTATTTCGTGATAACACATCCATAATCATATTCTCATAATTATTTGGATTTATCACTATTTTAACCATTCGGCCTATTACCAATTGGTTAGCTTAGATGAATGGTTTAGAATAATTTAGGGATATAAAATATACATAAACCTTAATTGAAATGAAACATGATCTTATCATGTCATCCTCCATATATTTTCATAATTTAACTTGGTCAACTCTGATTGCCACAACAAATCTCTGATACATGTGCACTTTCTTGTAGGGTCTACTTACACACCTGACAACTAAGACACACTTTGTGGTTAATATGAGAGTTTAATACAAAATATAATATCTTAACTAATCATACCAATCCATTCTATGCACTTTTGATCAACATCTTCAACATTGGGTCCTTACTAGGATTTTAAGAGGGTTTAAACCTATTTCCATTCTTAACAATCATTCATAAATCATAACACTTAAATCCAAAAATAAATAAATGTAATTTTAAGATAATACCTTTACCCATATAAAATTAATATCTTAGGTTCTTTTTAAAATTTTTGATGATCTAATGAACACAATAAAAACCTTCTAGGGTAGAGAACCCTTAATTTTGTGTACTTGAAAGACCTTAAAAAAACATTGCATGCCTTTTAATACAAACCATGAACTAAAAATTTGTGAACATGATAAAAAAAATATAATACATATAAAATTAATAATTTTTTCATAATTTCCTTGTAAATATAACCTCATACCTTATTAGTCCATACTCTCTCTTTTTTTGCTTAGACCTTGACTTAAAACCACATTATCCCTAGAAACTAGCCTTCATGACTCTTCCCATATACCCTCCACCACCATAACATATTAAATAAACCTAATAAATACTTAAAAACTATTATAAATCCTTCATATGCCTTTAAAATCATTCATGATACTTCATTAGGTTAGGTAGGGTCTAAAATTAGTCTAGTTGCAGACATTGACTAAAGGCCTTACCCC